>QNGE01007001.1:0-26405 GCA_008508345.1 Paragonimus westermani
ACGATTCCTAGGGTTAATCGAAGTTCCTGATTCTGAGTGTCACACTTTCACATGGAACAACACTGCCAAAGATTTCCGGAACCTGAAGCCGGAGTCCTCATGGGAAGCAGCGATATAGTTGAGTTTGATTACGTAGAGATTACTCATAATAAAAAGAGGAAAGGCTGGGTGGGTAACAGTCGGTCAACAATATTTGTCTCGTCGTCGGATAGGCTCTACGACTGCGAACGGTAAATACCACCGACAAGAGGCGTGTTACGACTGCGAAGCTGGAGTTTGAACCAGAGTGCGACGCATTTCTCTAGGAGGGTAAGTTCCCCCACGGCAGCTAGCGCCGGGTGCTTCTAGCATATAAAGACGGCACAGAGTCCCACGCGTCGATGAATGGGTTCTGCTTGGTACGTTGAGCGCCCAAGAAACAGGCAGTTCATTATCACTAATATTTGCGGGAGGCCAGGCCCTTATTGAGGCAAGAGTGTGAGGGCTATTATGGTGGACCAACTGTCTGGTTTCTGTTGGTGTGTTTAAAAGGCTCAGAGGATTAACATACACGCACTCGAAGCCTACTTCCTCAATGGACTGGGTACCGAAAGAAACACGACTGAAAGAGGAAGAGCTTGAAGAAAAGATCCTGGTTGCAAGAAGGGGTGCGTAGAATGCGACGGAGTTTAATGAGCCTTTTTGATGAATGGCGGCCGCTTCACCTTAACACGAGTGTATGCGGGTCTACCCATTGGTACTCTTCGTCCGCCTCTGTTGGTCCTAGGTCGAAGGCCTTCGGACCGCCTTTGTTTCCTGAATTATTGAAGTGTGATTTGCAATTCTACACCCTCGGAAATTTGGTTGGAATTGTAGGTTAGAGAGAACTTACAGCGAAAATGTGGTTGGAATGAACCAAGTATGAGACTTCTTGGATGCAGGGTGTGACCTCAGCGGACTTATCGGGTTATGTAGCTTAGGAATAAAATCGGTTTCACTGATAGGTTTTAAGACGGAGTGATTGGGGTGTAGAAGAGAAATAGTGGTTCGTACCGCCTTTGAGAGTTGCTTCTTCAGATCCATGCAGCTCCAAAGATGATTGCTTAAAATTGAGGCCAGCTCGCAGGTTTCATGGGTTACTTCGAGGCCCAGAAAAATCTCGGACTTGTTGCCTCTCTGCTACAGAGGCTTAGGTTACCCGAATCCAGTCGACTTATCTTCTTTGATGTTGGACCGGCATCTGCTTGTCCAGAAGACAGTAGTTGAAAACAGGTTGCAATGTCACTTGTGAGGATTACAGTGAATACCAATTAGATAGAAGAGTTACTCGAATGATAATGTTTTGAGTAAATGAGAGTCCAGTGGTTCTCAAAAGCGATGTCTAGAGGCGCTCCTGATGCCCCCAGAATAAACGCTGCCCAAAAGGTTAATATGCCTAGGTGGAAAGAACTGTAATCTGGGATATGTTCGAGTACGGAGCTCGAAAAGCTGCTTGTTAAATTCTCAGTGGCCGTCGACATTCACAACAATGAAGGACTGTTCAACGAAGCAGCCGGGTAATCAAGCTTTAAATGGACACCAATGAAGAACATCAAATCGAGACTCGTGCGCGACATTTATTGAGCCTGTGACTGCTCCGATTGCCACACGCTGGACATTTCCCGCTAGGAGTATGTCTTTGTTTTGGCCGGCAAACACCAGCTGCTTAGCATACTCGAGGAGCAGTTTCACGTGAACCCCGTAAAGCGTTTGGAGCGCTTTTCTGACAGTGTGAGGAGAAAATGCGTTCAACCTTATTAAATGGAGTAAATCCGCTGCTTGTCGCCGTTTCGTAGCGACACCCAAAAGATCACCCAGATGACGGCGGATGCTCAAATCTTTCTCCTGGTCGATTTTGCTGTGATGTATACGCCATGAATAGCAAAATCATTACCAGAATCTCCACCAAGTGGCACGTGAACACAATTACTAACATCTATTGAACGACAGCAGTGGTTCGCCCAGCGCTGAACTGCCTCAAGATCAACCTGCATTGCTATGAGTTTAGTGAAATTTCGGGTTTTTACTCCGTCTATGTATAGGACGGCGTTCCCAAAAGTGTTGCCTGGAAGGTACTTAATGTAAATAAGAAACAAAATGAGACCTAGCACTGGCCCCTGAGGAACCTCCGCAGAAACCGGAGAGGGTACTGAAACGGGTGATGTGATTTTGACTATGAAATTTCCATAAAAAAGAACTATTGCAACCCAGCAAACAGCCCCCATTGCATACTATAATCTTCCAGTTTGGGTCTCAGGGTTCATGTGATTCACAGCCAAAAGCCTTGGAAAAATCAAAGAAGATAGCATCCGAAGTAATGTCACCGTCTTTTGTCTCCGTCTGGATATCTATGAAAATATGCATGTTTGTTGTGCATGACCAGTTAGAAATAAAGCCATGCTGGGTAGAGAAAAAGTGGTTTGACAATAATTGGTTGAGAACGACAAGCCGTAGTGGGCGCTCCATTACCTTGCATGGAATGCCGGTAGGGCTGGTCAGCCGACATTTGGCCAGAGAGTGCCGGTCGACCGCTACAATGATAGATGTGGCCGTCGACTCTTTCCATTTACTGGGGCGAATGTCGGTCCGGGATGCCTGTCTAAACAGGCTACAAAAAGATTCCACCAGACTGGGAGCCACTTCTTCAACGAGTCTGAGGTGGATCTTGCCGGCCCACATTACAATGTATGAAGGAATCTTAAATAAAACGACTTTAACTTCCAACGTATAATTCGGCGATAACCAGTGGTTGCCGAAAGTTCTCCAATGATAGGTTAGGGTGCCACTTCGGCATTGCACCGTTCTAGTACACAGAACAGTACTCCCTTAGTAACTCGGCCACAACTAGAGAGTCAGATAAGGTCTCTCCGTCGGGCGGTCACTAAAAGACCTTGGACGTCACATATGCTCAGAGAAGGCGCATCGCTCCGAAAGACTTCCAGGGGGATCTTTTTTGTGCGAGTTGGGCGTGGTAACCAATTTCTTGCCTGCACCGGTTTCTAACAGTGTGCAAAGCACTTCAATCCTGCGCGTTACCCGTAAGCTTGTGGTCCGCGAATAATTGAGAACGGTCACCGACGTAATCTGTGTGGGAGGGGTAAGCGACAAGCAACACGATAAAGCAGTTTGTTTTTTTAATAGCACTCTGAAACGCAAACTTATGACTCACGAGATCGCAGTCACGAAGAAGTTGTCCTAGGCAGCATCTCAGACCGTTAAAATCATCTCGATTAAAATTTCGAACCGTGGTCTCTTCTGGTTACCGCGACCAGTAATAGGTATGATCAAAATCTGATAGGGAGTGGTCACTGTGTTCAAGCGAAAGTTTGGCTGTGACTACGGGAGCTGGCCGGAATGCCGTCGTGTTGGAAAGTTTGCATGCTGTGCCCCACTCGCTATCGTTCATCCCGCAGACCCTCTCCTATTGCTGCGTGTAATCGGTAGACCGTGAATCTCTGAAATCTTTGAAGCAAAAACATTGTGGAGTTACTGGAATTTTTATAATTTGGTGACGTGTTCCAGTTAATGAAATCGTTGATTTCCGTTTGTGACGTCTTTGTTTTAACCTTCCAAGGGCGTAAGCACGGAATGTGTGGTAGACCAATGACATAGCAATCAACGGAAAAATGACGAAAAGTTACATTCCACAAAATTTTGGAGAATTGATGGTCGAACATTATAAAGACTGATGTCTTTGGGTAACAAGGCATGCTTCTCTTGAAATCTGAAAGAAATTAATCGGCAGAACCTGATTATAGTTTCGGCGATTGAATCGTCGGTGGATCATGAGGACTAAGCTTTTTATAGACCTGCAAACGTAAGTCACATTAGTACAGATATTGCAGAACAGGAATATACACAAAAACTGGGCGAATGAGCAGCATTTTTCCAGTTATATTCAGCACGCTTATAGGCGTGTTATAACCATTCGCTGCTAACACGGTTGCAAACATTTCATGGGGGCAAGACGTACGTGACCTGGCGAACAAATGACACCCAGAAGCACTTCACAGTTGAAAGCTTACAAAAGTTCGCTACAATTGTCATAGCTTACGAGTGAAGGTAGACAGTACTCCATGCTTAAACACTTATGACTGCTTCATCCATTTTCCTAGATCACGAGTGTAAGCAAACTGTACTCTCTGCCGAAACACACGACTGCTTTATCCATTTTTTCTATCTCATGAGTTAGAACAAACCATACGGTATGTTGGAACACGCCCAAACACAGGTGGGGTAATCGATATGAATGATCTATGGGAAACGGTACAAACTACCATCGCTTTCATTCAACACAGACTATGGCCGTTGCTTTGCTTGCGTTCTGGGTGTCCTTCCGGATGACTGGTGCTGTGTGTCAGATAAAGCCCCGTCATCGTATCTACCAACTCTGATGCCTGCAAGATAACCGTGAACGTATACTTGAAGGAACTCATCTTCTTCAATCATATCACGCCAATCAAACATCGCATCAAAAGCCGCAATATAGTCCATTTCCTGGAAAGTATCTTGATAGAGATTTGATTTTGCCTTTCATCCTTGATTCTACGATAAATTCTAACGCGAGACAACATTACACGACGTCCGGAAAATCAAAATCCTGTACTGGTTGGGCAATTGGTGAAATTCCGTCGATTTGAGGAAATAACGGAGTCCAATCCAGAAGACCGTCCATTTCTCCGGAAAAATTAGTACCCGCCAATCTTCCCTCATCTTACCAAAAGTTTCTACATATTTTTCCGAGGCCATCCATATCAACTAATGGCGAAATTCTCCGACTATTCATTTTCTCCATCCTGAAAAATCCTTTTTCTGGCATGACCTTGAACATAAGGCCTACGTTAGCCTTGTGAAGCAACAAATGATGTAACAACTTAACAGTTTTTTTATCGAATATTGAAAATCTTGAAAACTATTGTTTCAAAAGCAAGTGAGCCATCTGCCTTTTCATAAACAAGAGTTTTGCTTTATTATTTTGCCCGTTTTATTACTCTATTTCCATACTTGGTGTCTTGTACAATTAACAATTATGTGTACGTTATGTGGTTCACGTTAAAATGTGTGTACTGATAACGCTTATCTGAGAGCGTTTCTCACAAATGGGTTGAGAAATATACCATTATTATTAGTATTATAAGTAATTTCTGAATAATCGTATGTCTAGATATACATCGTTTCGGCATCCACTTGTTAACGGGCAATCAATAACAACGGTAGCCATACAGAATTTCAACGATAATGCATGATAAGGTCGTTTTCACCTAACGGCCGGTTAAAACAAGCATATATGGGTCCGTGACACGGATTTCGGCGATTCAAATTTCTGCAGCACGTATCAAGGTAATAAGGCAGGATGTGCCGTAAAATAATTTTCGACCCCACGATAAGTGAATAACTCATTCAACGGCTAGCACTCGAGTGTCCTAATAATGTTATTAATGTAATGGACAGGTTGCACTATCTGCCATCATCGACCAGACCCTCCTAGTTATGTCATTTCAGATCTCTGCTACAGCAGTCAGATTATGGGACTGAAAATTTCTGAGGTTTTCCAGGGATACAAGTCGAACTCCATCTTGTATGCGCCGAAGGTCAAGGCTAAGGAATACTGTTCAGAAGAGGCATTCCAGCAGGCCACATCCCGGTATGCAAACGTATGACGCGAGAAAATCACGTGGTGACGCTGGTGCTGAAGACAGAAATTTTCTTCCAGGCCTGCGCTTTCCGTTTTGATATGGACAGTGTTGCAGAGGTGTTTGGGGTCAGTTAACTTCCTGCTAGCATGCGTGAAATCTCCGTCGAGAGTTTAGGTCGAGCAGAATCGGGCAGTAATAACCGAAGACTGAAAACTTGCGAACTTAGAGCTCCTAACTTGCTTGGTCACCCTGTGTTGTACATGTTGTAGCCAGGATGAACAGGCATGCGTGCCCAACTTTGGCTATGGGGAAATACGATGAAATAAATGAGAGCAAAGCATTTGGGGGTTTGAGCATCCCCCAATACGCTGGTGAATTTAAGGACATTAATAACCTGGCGTGTGATCATTGCACAGCCGATATGGTGAATTAGTTTTTGGGTGGCAATCCATTCTGAAATTTTGTTTGGATACACGAGTTATAACATTACCGAGGAAACACTGTCTTACTATCATGACTAAGCTTCGAGACTTTGTCCTTTGCCTCAATCAACAGTATTTCATCTAGCCTGAACCGGTTGTAAACCGTATCAACATCTCATCGTAGGTTGGGCTTGTTGGTGGGTTCTCCAGTTAACAACAAAAGCTTAGTTTTGTCTGCGTACAATAGAATGCTCACAGATAAAAACGCTGGTAGTTCAGTAACATGCAGAATGAACAGCAGCCATCTTAAATTGGTCTCTGCAGCACCCAAATAGGACGTTTTGGACAGACAAGTAAGTGACACTAACAAGAAAAGTGACGGTGTGTCTAATGAGATATGTTCCCAACGACCACACCAGCTCCCACCCATTTCCTACCACTGCAGCCTTGAGAACATTATGCTATTTTGCTTCGATGGGTAGTTATCAGATTAGTAAAGAAAGAGTGGCCGTGTCGGGGACCGTGCTGTTGACAAGTCATCACTACGTATGTGGGGCAACGCCCTCGGTTTTCGCTCAATTTGTTTAACTGGCTGGTTGCGGAGGCAGTATGCTGTGTTTTTGAGTGTCCCTTATCTTACAGCAATAAACCAAGCAATCGGCGACGATAAACTTGAAGTCGAAGTAAGATGAAGTATTTTGGAAACAGTTCAGTGAATCCGTAGTTGATGTACGGGTGCGAGGCCGACAGCCCAGCTTCCGTGGGGTTAGGTACTAAGCTTCCGCTAACGTCACGCTGACGTCCGCTTTTCCGGGCCACATTAACGGAAAAATAGGTGTAGCACTCATATTCCCGTATACAAACTTACTAAAGAGGCAAAACGACGCATGGAAATTACAGCCCCGCTGTTCACCTTCTACTTCTGCTAATCACGCGGAACTTGAATTACATCTTGGAACACTGTAGTTGACAATCAGCGAAAGATCATTCCAATAGGCGAACAGCTCGTGGCGGAAGATATCTATTTGAAAATCGTCTGAGGTCTCTTTCTAAAAGCTCTACTGTAACCCTTAGCTCATTTAAGCATTTGACAGTAAATAGTTCCTCCATGAGCCCTTTAGAAATACCGGAATAGAATCAAGTCTCTGCGGAATCTTCGGCGCTTCAGAGAGCACGGATCACGGGTTTTAGCAAGAGACTCTTATGTAACCTTTGGACCACCTACTATGTTTTCAACTGCAGCTCACAGTGCACTCTCGAGGGAGATTACCTCATTCTTAGGTCCAAAAGGAAAACATTTGAGTTAGCATATTCAAGTGAATATTTGGAAATTCTTCGTTTAAATTTGAAAGAGCGCCCTATTTTCATCATGGACGGCACGGCTATCCTTTATTGGCTGCTACTTCGTACTTGACTTGAAACGGCAAATTAGATAATAGTCATATGCTAGTGTTTTTAGGACTTGCCTCGGCAACACGAGCTTCTGTTTGTGTACGGTTTTGTACCAAAGCATTGTCAGAATCGCTACAGGAAACATTTGTGCACGCTCATTGTCACTGATGAGGAAGCCCCATTCCCCTGACTACTGTTTGACTGCAGTGTGGTCACAGTACAAGCTGCAAAGATCATGGAGTTCCCAGATATCCTAGTCTGCCTCACTGGAAGAGAGCGACTGTGTTTTTTGGGTCAGCAGTAAATATCTTCCCTTCAATTTCTACTGCGCACAAACTAGCTTTTTGTTAGGTGGATTAGTTTGCAGATTATCGTTAACATCGACCATATCAATGGTTTCTGTACATCAGACTATCACGGAATACATATTCTCCACAAAAGCCCTGGGAGAAGAGTACTGTAGAGCAGTTTTAACAGTATAGCGACCGGCGATCCTTCGTTACTATACGACAACAATCTTATACCACTCACCGTAATTTGGTCAAAGTAAAAGCTACTTTTGATACAACGCGGAATTTGCACACACTGGTCTACCGTTCCCTCCATGCACTCAAACACTTGACGATAATAAACGCATCTTTCATGCAGCGTTTCAGCTGCGTCGTACCACAAACGTCGACATAGCTGTTAGTTCATTTCAGCAACTCAAACGCAGCTTGACTACCCTTGTAATAATGGATAATTTGGAATATGGATGCACTCATTTCAACTACCTTCATCCATGTTTCCTGAATCCGCTCGCTTGACCGTCACAATACACCTACGCTTCTCAACCTTTGTGTTGTGTTCGACAGCGTTTTTAACACACGTAATCTAATGCGTCATGTTGGAACGGAGGCGTCCAAAAACAAAGCATAGACGGGCAACGAAAACCACTGTCGCAACAATATGTGCTCCAGAGTTTTAAGATTAGCAATAAAATTGAGAAACGAATAGCTGAATACCTCAACTGTGAAAGTCAACAACACCGGCAAACTTATGTCGCAGTTTCAAAGGTCGAGCGCCGTAAGTTAGTGGACTATTACACAATGATTGTGCACATTTTTCTCGTGAGCGTTGTAAATAAGTGTAAGAGAGCAACCAGAGTTCGACTTTGATCAGAGTCAGATAAATCACCTAGATTATACGATGATCTTAGGAAAAGAACAGTAGATAAAATTGTGCTTATCTGTTTAAATTGAAAAATTAGAAGAAAGTGGTATACAAGGAGATGAAGTAAAGAACCGGGGAATGAGGAACATCTAACGGTAGTTCTTTAGCAAAACTGGTGGTTGTGACATCAATGTGCCTTTTTGTTTGAATGAAGTTCAGCGTGGTTCGATGTGCAGCAGTTCACATATTCTCACCTTTCACCCGAGGCGCTTTAATATTCGAGAGCCGATAGGTCTGTAACGACAGATTCCAATAATCTGTCCTCAACCGTAAACGTCTGTCAACCTCCGAGTTTTAAGTCAAATAACCTGCAGGAGAAAATATGTTGGTTGGTTTGCTCAGCGTCTAAACAGTGTTCTGATCTGCACGCCACGCAAAATGAAATGTGTTTTGAACAATGGATGAGTCTCAGAGTGCAACAACTGTAACTTTCGGAGAATCTGCAAGCATCTACCGACAAGATGACTTGCGTTGCAGAACAAGATGTCCGCACATAATCGTTGAGCATCTGAAGTGAAGCTCCGTTGACTGAAAGTTAGGTAGGACAAGGCGAGACATCATGAAATATGAGGCCGGTCTCCGCGAATTCTGAAATAAGTGAAACTATCAAACAAAAGTCATCCCAAGCACAGTTCTGCGCCCCCTCAATTTTGCACTTTGTGTTCGCAATCACAGTGCGATATGAAACCAAATATCATTACAGACCACAGAGTGGAGCGCACCAAGTATTTTTCTCACGACAGACTAAATGATTCTGTTTAAAAGTAACCAACGTTATGGAAAAGTGTACGAGAGATACCTTCGAATGACATGGCACAAGTCTTGAATTCTAATAGTGTAACAGTAACGATACCAGTAAAACTGTGCGCCTACCAACGTGTGCTCTTTCCATCTCACCTCCAAATCTCGCGGCGACCACGTACTCGGACGAGGTGCAGGAATCACCAAGAGAAGGAAACAGTGGGCAACAGTAAGACGCATGCTTTTGCTGACGTGTACACCAGATGTCAAACCACGCTGTCGTGCTCCAAGTATTTCATGAGCCGATGAATAAACCACTTTTTAAGAATTCGTGTGCTCCACCAGGTGGTTGTGGATACGGCTTGCAACTCATCAGTTCTGTGGCAAACGCTCGTACCACCTGTTGAAGTAGCTGCTTGCGTGAGTGTTTGGTGATTGTTATGTGTCAGTAGAATGTTGGTGGCCACGTTATCTGTTCTATTTATTCACTTCTTATTGATTCGTCTCCTTACGTTGGAATTCTTTAAATAGATTACGCGCATTTCTTAAGATCTGACACTACTGCTCAAGTTACGCGCGTGACAAATCATTTCTCCTATGAACGCGGACCTTGATGTATTATTAAATATTGATACTGTTTACTTGTAAAACTTGTTTCCGCGTAGTTTTTGCTTCCCTACTTTCCTTCGCCGGACCTTTGTTTATATATTCCATGAGTTCATTTCCGCCTGACCGCTTCGCCATTACGTGACTGTTGCATTCAGTCATAATCACGTTAATTGTTAATCTCGGAACTTGTGTACTGGGTGGATTCAATATCGAGGTTTGTTGTTGTCTTCCACCATACGGTTTATCATATTTTTATTGAACATTGGCACCTTATTATTAAGAAACTCGCCAATACGACCGTCTTCTTTTTTGGATTCCTATTGGTTGCTCGACGGGCTCAGAAGTTGTAGACGCTCGTTACTTACAGACTCGACTATCGTGGATCCAGCCTATCGATAGACGTTGCGAGAAGACTAAACGTTACTCGAACAACCACTAGACGTCCGGGATCAACACTCCCCGCACCCGTTGAATTCTGTATTGGTGACGACTTCCGCCGATGGGAATTTCAGGCGAAAAAATTTCGTTTATGCAACCTGAAAGATCTCGTATCATCGGCACGCTGCCGTGGTGGAAAAGCTTTGGATATCGCGCTAGACGAAGGCACCTCACATGGAGAAATCACTGAGTAGTCGTTTCGGAAACTTCCGTGATGTTTGATCACTAATACACACCGGCTGAGTGTCTGCCGCCAGTTTCATGAGCGCACTCAATATTCGGATGGAGAAACTGACAGCTTTCATGGGGGAACTTGGGCGCTCATGTGCTGATGGTTTCACCGACGACACCCGGGAGGTTGGAGAACAACACACCCTTCAGCAGGCTCTAGGGAGTACCAGAGGTCCGAATACACGTCGGACCTTCCTCACTTTGGCTCTCACGTCCATTCAGGGAGCTCTAAACTGGGCGGACACGTTTGAAAATATCAGTTGGGTCTTCAAAAGGGACCAGCAGTGCCGAACAGGGGAGGTTGCGCTGGTACGACACAGACCGCTGGCTCGCCCACAACGATTCAATCGACAGCAATGTTACAGATAACAGCGGATACAATGGCCAACCTCCCAAAAACAGCACTGCTACTATTACTCAGTTCATGGAAGACGAACCCATGGTGTGGCCATAACCTAGGTGAGTCCGCTAATTGTCCTATATCCAAGTTAATTTGTCCGTCTCTTTCACTGAATAGTGGTCAAGTGCGCTGACCTACTGTTTCTGGGTTTTTGTGGTCCGCATCTTCAGTTTTGCTCGTACACACTGGGGATGCTTATTTAAGAAGTAGGCACAGAGTGCCCAGACAAGTTTTGCCATAGCAAGACTCGGGCTTCCGGTTAGTTGCTGTTAATGGTACCAATATTAGGTCAGTCGGTTGGTTTAATTTTCCTGTTACCCTAGGTGAGGAAACATGCGAACACCCAGTGTTGACAGTAGAAAGTCTTCCCTGGGATGCCATTCGCGGAAGTGATTTCTTATCAACACTCAAGAGTAAGGTGAACATACATAACGGAATGTTGGAATGCAGCACTGGGACTATCCCATTTCGTAACTCTGACTGCCAGAGCGTGGGCTTTATGGCTACTGTCGTGTAACAGGTACTGCCATCGGAACCTTGCCCACTGTTGACACCCCTGATGCCAAAGCTGGAAGCCCCCCCTGTTGAATTCCAAGACGTGCTCGCGTGGAGGGAGGGTTAGACGGGAAGGACCAACCTAATACAGTACGAGATAGATACAGGTGATGCAAACCCAGTCCAGTTACCCCCGCGCCGCCTGCCCATTCGATGCCCAGCTGGGCTAGAAAAAGTGATTAGCGAGTTGATGGCTAGCAGAATAATACGCTTCTCACGGTCCCCGTGGAGAGCGTCAGTTGTACTTGTGAAAAAACACAACAAAACACTTCGGTTGTGTTGATAACAGAAAATTGGACGCTGTTGCGGAAAAAGATTCATTCCCACCATCTAGAATCGACGACACTTTTGATGTCTTTACGGGGTGTTCATGGCCCAGCACCCACTATATTTAACCTGTGGTTACTGGTAGATGATCGGTGCAAATCTGCCTTTGCTATTTCTTCCGGACTGTACAAATTTCAGGCGATACGGTTCGGACTAACTGATGCGCCCACCACCTTCCAGTGGTTGGCACATATGGCACTGCGTAAGGTGATACCGGAAAACTGCCTTGCCTTCCCAGATGACATCATTGAGCGCGAGCGTACTGCTGAAGAACACCTAGGTAATATACGATTAACCTCAAAAAATTTACGGGACGTTGGTTTAAATTCAAAACCAAACAAACGCAAATTTTTTCAACAGGAGGTCAAATACTATGCCGGTGGGCGCTGTGACTTTGATAAAAACCGAGCGTGAACAATACTGGCCCATGCCCAAATCCATGGAGGATGTTTTCAGTTTCCTAGGCTAAGCTTCTCATTATCGGCGGTTCGTGGTTTGTTTTGCGGAAATCGCAGCACCCCTCAACTCTCTGTTAAACTAAGGCAGTTTTCGTCTGGTCGGTCAGCCAGGAAGATACCTTTAAGCAGTTAAGAAAAATCCTCTGTAAGGCGCCCATTCTGACACTTCGGAATATCTCTACTGACATGGGCCATTTCCTTCTAGATACTGATGCTAGTGGTCCGGCAACTGGGGCTGTTCTATTTCAGTGAGCCAAAAATGGGTTGCAACCTGTTATTGCTCACGCAAGCAGAAGCCTCACTAAATGGAAACGAGAGTACTGCACGACGCGCAAAGAAATGCTGGCTTTGGTACACTTCGTCGGAGAGTTTAGACATTACCTCGTTGGGCGACCATTTCTTGGGCGCACAGACCACCAATCACTGCTGTAACTACAAAATTTTCGGGACCGAGAATGTCAAATTGCACGATGGCGAGAGTATCTACAGGGCTATGAATTCGAATGTCAACACCACCCTGGGATTTAACACGCAAACGCCAATGCAATGTCTCGAAGTCCCTTCAAAGATCACGAAGTGTGTCCATCCTGCACAGCCGAATTCTTTCCAGCTATAACGTTGCAGGATGCAGAGACATAAGAGTGGACGCAGTTACAGTCCGAAGACCAAAACTTACATACAATTTACCAACGGCTGTCACGAGGCCAATATTAACCTACAAAGCAAGCTATAGTTATCACTATAGCCGTTTGGGAAACCCGTTATCTATGGGCACTTTGGCCGAAACCGGCAATGCAAGACAATTCACCATATTTCCTAGGTGGTCCACCATACCTCCAACGAAGTGTCATACCCAAATCCGCGATCACAGCTGTCTTGGGCCGTTTAAATGAAGAACTTGGTCCTTCCAGCCAAAACAAGACTGGAGAGACAGCAAGACGACGTATGAGACAAGACGTGGCATTGTACTGTCTGAGGTATAGGGGAGGTGCACAATTCAACCGTCTGAATAAACAGCTTCTGGCACCACTTCAGGCCATGACAGCAGATTTCCCGAATGAGATGATTGATATGGATATTGTTGGGCCGTTGCCGGAGACGGCGAGAGGGAAGCGATACATGCTAGTCATGGTTGACTATTTCACCAGGTGGTGTGAGAGGATTCCCATTCCGCCTACAGACTCCTGAACCATTGCTGGAACGGTGTTCAATGTATGGATTTCCCGCTGGAGCATACCGTATCAACAACACCTTGGAATGCAGATGCTGTCAGATTCAATAGATGATGAAGTCCAGAATGTAATATTAAACTTCAAAAAATTTGAAGCCAAGATAACATTCTCAGAACACTCCTTAGAATACCGACTTTCGTATCGCTCTTGGAGACAGCGAATATATTGAAAGCTTGGTACGTGCCCTACAAACGAATGAACGCGTATCAGCTCCCAAGTGTTGCTAAGGTGTAGTGGAACCATTCATTCCAGCGCGCGCAAGGCGTGAGAAAATGCGGTAAAATAGCTGTACGCGTTGAGCGTCTGACGATTACTCTCCCACAGATAATCGGCCACCACGCTCCCAGCCAATCTCCCTCCTCCTCGTTAGTTCTTCTCTCCGCTTTCGTAATCCTCTTGGCAGAGATTGTGAGCCTTCTGTGAAAAAAACTAACATAACCAATGGAATTGCGTGCGCGACAAATCATTTCTCCCGTGCACGCTTAACTTGATGCATTACCAAATCCTCATATAGCCTACATGTAAACACTTGTCCACACGTAGTCCTTCTTTCTCATTTTCCATCGCTGGGATTTTGTTTGTGTATATCCCGGTTTCACTTTGTACCTGATCGCTGCGCCATCAAGGGACTGTTGCATTTGGTTGTATTCACATCAGCTGTTGATCTCTGACTTGTATATTTGATGTAGCCTACGTCGAGTTTTCTCATTACCTTCCATTTTGTTTTATAATAAGTTTTTTAACCTCAGCACATTATTAATAAAAACTCGCTTTAACGACCGTCTTCATCTTGGATCCGTATTGGTTACTCAGCGGGCTTGGAAGTTACGGACGCCCTATACACCACGGTTTCCACCATTCAAGATCTAGCTTATCAGCATACGTTTTAAGTAGACTGAGAGTAGCTGGAAGAACCAATAGACGCCCGGAATTAACAGGGAGATGGTGGTGAAAAATGTGCACACACCAATCGACTGGTATATGATTTCCATGTTAAATAAATCAAGCGGGAGATGTAGTTGACATTCGCCGCTAATAGTGTCACATGCATTTGGTTAGGGCTATATAACTTGTGATTCCGTCCTGTGTGTGAAATATTCTGAGAAGAAAGTTGGGGTTTTTTATGACTGAGAAGGGTGGAAGCGTGGCAATTTTTGTTTAATCGTAAAATAGGTCAACATTCGTTTTGAAGTGCACTACCAGCATTGTGTGAACGTGAATTTTCCTTTCATGAATACCTACAGGTTGCCGAAGAACTACATAAGCCAAACAGATGGATCTATTCATTCCACCTGAAACATAGAACGTTAAAAATGGAGCTCACATATACTACGTTTGGTTTTTGTGAGAAATAACAAGACTTTTCTGTCTACTGAAATAAAACTTCAGGAATTGCTTCCGTGTGCTCCAACTGTCTAATCAGTGACCCTTACTAGCCTTGCTGAGAGTACAGAATAAGACGTTTGTGGTGTATTTTTGGTACATGAAAATTCTCGCCAAACTGGCCATTTCCTCCTGGGAGGACATTACTACTCGGACATAAAAACACAGTTCACTTGTAGCCTTTATCAATTGTTAACATCGCGGTTGTGACGTGCGACGTCATGATAATGCGTCATTCCAATTCGGAAGGTGTAACCAAGGCAAATGAACGGACTCCCTATTTTGGTTCGAGCAGTAGAAACACAGATCTTTCTCTGCAAGGCTTTGTGCCGTTTTGACTACTGTGACTAACATGCGACACAAAAACGTGATTTGGCAGCAATGCATCATAGATTGCCTTAGTGGACGAAAGACTAACTCACAAGTCCGATTTGCAAAATAACTCGTTCAGGCTGGTAAACTGCAATGTATACAGTACCCGTATGACGCAGTGTAACAGATTGGCGTTTACCATTATACGACTTGGTGAGATCCAGGCCGTTTCTGTAGAACCCGTTCATATTGTGGATCGTTTGCTGGTTGTTCACGCAAACCAGCTGAATCGAAAGACTGAGCAATAGCGAGCCTATTTACAAGGGTTCCACTTCGTGTGTATCATGAGGAAATTCACAGGAGTCCTTATCGAGTGGGATGAAATCGAGTCCTACCGGGTATCAGAACACAAGATAGAAACGTGGAAGGAAACATACCCTCAGATAACAATCAGTTGGCTAAACAAAAGTGGCACAGAATCGGCCTCATTTGGAATGCCCAAATTTGTGAGCCAAGCGAGCAATCTGATGGTATCATCACTTGGTAGAATTCGAGGAATGTTTGATGCTGACCGAACGCCATATCAGTAGAGTGTCCATGTTCGGGGTAAAAAATAAGATATTTTATCAGCTCCAGACTGATGCTGCGAAATGGATCGGCCAGCGCGGTAAAGAATGATCTAACTGATTGATAATCGTCTGGCACGCGATCGACGTCTTTACAGCTTTAAAAATACGTGACTTAGAGAGCTCAGCATAAACTCGAAATGTGTGACCTTTATGTCTAGCCACGCCGGCAAGGACCGTTCAAGGAATGTCATTCTACTGTATAGTGTATAGCCTCTGTCACACCAATTACTAGTTCATCAGAATGAGACTGATATACGTTTATTTATGGTCTGGCAACACTGCCGACTATCAAGTGCTAATTTTACCCCGAACGATTGTTCGAGTTCCATGCCGGTTCTGCGGACAAAACCTACTGAATACCTTGGAAGGACTGAATTACAAGTATTTAACCTACTGAAGGCGACCCGGTGTATTATTTAGGAATATCTAGCACTGAGTCACCCACCGATGGGTCAAGGTCGCGCCATGACGCGTAATCTGATGGTTCATTAGAACATTTCTCTATTACCCGACGGTGAAGACCACAATCCATCCATAAAGCTGTTAGTGAAAAGACGCTTGTGAAAACTGGCTACCACCGACCACCAGGCTACGTTTGATCTACTCACAATATATTGACTACTTGATCTCGAACAGTCGCGTCCACAATTTAGTCAGTGCCCGGTGACCTCCAGCCTGCTTAGCAACCGATTCCGATTGATAAAGGCCGTTTACACAGGCGACTTCGTTACTAATCAAATATTACAGGGAGAATTATTGAAAGTGGAAGTAAGACAAACCAATCAACCCCGATGTTAAATTCACCAGATTTGCGAAGCTCAGTGGCAACGAGTAACTCCAACATCCTGAAATATAGCGGTAAGAAGTGAGGACTGATTAACAGCATGGGAGGAAGATCCGACGACTAAGCCCTATTAAGTCTCAGGGACATCAGAATTATTATTTGTTCAAAAAACGATTCGTCGCACTTAGTTCGAGTCTGAGGAGTGTGATTGACGAGAAGGGAACAAACAGATATGGAGAGCGTGGCCACCAATTTTCCGTCACGCACACAATTAATGTCAGCAACTAAACCAGCAATGATGAGCGCACTTTAGGTGAAGAATAAGGTGGAACGGGGTCGACTGCTGAGAAGTTTGGGGGGGGGTAATCAAACCAATCAAAGCGACAATAATGCGACTGACGTTATGAAGATCACAAAAATACTGCGGTGGTTCAGCGGATCATACCATGCTCAACAATGTCCCCCTAGAGGCCATATCGGCAGAATTGAATCTTGTAGGCGATTATTGTAGCTGAGTCCGCGCTGCTCTCACAACCACACCAAACAGGTGTTCGTAACCTATATGCTGGAACGGCTTGAAGTGGCTGTGGCCTATTGTCCATAGTTTCAGGTCAATCAACAGACAACCCGCATGAATTTGGACTTTTGGTTTGCCTACAACAAGTCAGGAAAGTTCACCCAGAGGACCGCTCGGATTACTTTTTGCGTTGTTGTGGTGGCGGACTTCGTTAGAGTTAGCGTAGATGGTACCCATGAGAAGGCAACAATGGTTAGCGCCTATAACAGACAGTAATTGCAAGTAGGGTACAAACACCAGTCAGATGCAAACGCCTAAGAAAGCGTATTGCCCAGCCATGTAGTAATGAGGCTAAGACTACTAGATACATCGAGTTGCCGCGTTCATCTTGGATGTCCCAGCGTCCGTGGCACACTTTTTGCGTTGAAGCGTTGTTAAGACAGAACCATGTTCGAGCAGCAGGTAGAGGAATAACGGTCACCAAATTCAGAACAATGCCTTGATTGAAGGAGCTACGGCACAATTTTGAAGGTAATAAAACGTGTAAAATATTCAGTCGTTCACCTCAACTCCAACAATCATTATCACCATTGCAAACGTCCTGTGAGTCACAAATCGACCACCCGAATGAAACATTAAGAAGTAAATATAGAGAGGCACCTCGCAAGTTTTTCCAAAAGTACAGACGGAATGGTGAATATTCATTTCATTTGTCACGTAATATTGCCCCTGAGACTTTCAGGGCGCAGCTCTTGGTAGAGCTTTTCAATATACAAGAGCATACGCGTAAAATCCTATCAAAAGTTGGAGCGATGTGACACAATACGGCCCCCTTCTCTGTGCTTGTAGTTTCATTCGTCAAAAATCACACACCACGTGTTACATAGGCACATGTTAAGCGCGAAGCGGTCTAGCTGGACTATTCGTTGTATGTCTACTACCCTATCCCACCGCTCCACCTCAAAGTCTAGATCGTGTTGTTCGAGAAAACGTAAAAGAAGTGCTGCGCCACGCGGGTAGCCACATACCAAGACGAATCCCACCCTGATCGAACATATAGACACAATTTATTAGGCATCATCATGATTTCATTTACTCATACTTACCACGCTGAAGGATGATCTAAGCAGACATAATCACTTACAAAAACTAACACACCAAGTCGAATTACACTTAATTCTATGGGGCCACCCCCGATGACATAATCCACGCAGAACGGGATGATGAGCAACTCTCTGCTATGACGCTGGAATCAGAGGGAACTGGCGTTATTTTGGTTTAAGAAAAACCCGCTGAATAGTGATCTTTCTGCCAAGTCAGATGTGCTCCCATCTTTCCTGCTGCCTCCAAAGTTTGAGTGGGATGATCGTTTTCTAAACGCAGGCTCGTGCAGTTGGACCACCCTAACTCTCAGCGACATCTGCTGAACATCAAAGCTGCAGAAGAATGAGGCAAATGCCGGGTTAAATTCCATACATTCATATGAACTACCATAGCTGAGGTTTCGCCACATGAAATCTCGCCCTAACTCCTCTGACCGATTAACCAGTGGCACACGAAAGCTGCCGGGAGTTCATTGAAGGTCTCTGTTTGTCTACACCCGTTCAGCAACTGACTTGGGGACCACGGACCTTTCAATACGTTCTACTTCCCAGTATACGAGGCATCTAGCTGTAATCTGAGAGGACTTTGGTTTTGTAATACTGGAATTTTACCGAACTCATTGAACGGATGTTTTTGGGACGATGATGGACGTGGTTGATCCCGTGCCGGAAAAAATATTATGGTGAATGCTGGCGGCGAGTATCATGTTAATTGTACATCTTTGTATGCACGCAAAATTGGCCTACCCCCTAACAATAATGCTCTCGATATTTTCAGCTCATCTATCCTGTAATTATAGTCGCAGTTCTTCTGTCGCGCAAAAAACCACCGGCAGACTGTCAGCACTCTACGGACGCTTTAGCAATGAAAATGCCAAGTGATATTGGTGCCAGCGAGCAGCCGATACTTATTATATCCTATCTTACTTTAAATTCAAGTTGCCGGGCAGCAGGCGGAACGAATAGGTGAGGTGTACCTAATTACCTTCGGAGAGTACAACCTGCTTTCGGAAGAGCTTAGTCACGCAATGGTGGGCAGAACTCTTTTATGGCTTCTCCATGTCATTTTAATGGACATAATAACATCCTTTTTTCACATCAAAGCTAGATACAGCTGGCTGCGGGCCTTGCTAGCTGTAAGCGATTTGAGAGAGGAGTGCAGTTACCCGTGCACTTTATTTTCCAGGGTCTACGGAGGTATGCATCCTCAAGGCAACGAGTCTTTGCTTCCATTGTTGTTAGCTTCTCGCTGATGACGACCACACAGCCATGTCAGTACACGGCCGATGAAACTCAAGCTTTCAATGTAGGACAGGCGGGACGTGAATGAGTCCGGTAAACAAAAGAAAAATTGCTCTCTGTAACGAGCAGAGATGCGTGAGGCTGATGCATTTGGTGGGACACGAAAAGTTCAGAGACAAAACGATTGTTGACGACCCTGTTGCAATATGTGAACACGTCGGCTCACAGCTTGCTGCTTCATCCAGCAAAGACCGCACCATATTACCTGTTAATACTCCGTCGAGAGTAGGTAAAGTTCCGACTAAAGTTTTGATCGGTTTTCAACACACTTGCTCACGGTTAGCTACCATTAAACTCTCAGTGCCTCCTGGACCTGATCGTGTCCCACCAATGATCGTCAAGCAAGGAGATGAGGATACACTTATTCTTTTACCCGAATTGTTCACTCTATCATTTTTGCCCGGCAACTTTACCCTCATTGGTGGAAGTCTGTCATCGTGCCTCGCCACAAAAGTAGTCTACGGCAAGACGTTGGCAACTATCGTTCCACCAACCACACATCGATCTGCTCGGGAACGTTTGAAAGGATAATAAGGATGCAAATTGCCGAGTTCTCCAGGTCACAAAACTTTATAAAACTTTGATAGCACGGTTTTCTCTGTAAGCGCTTCAGTATGACGTCAGCTGGAATTCCTAAACCATATAGCGACGTCCGTTGACCAATGAGATGGGGCACTCATCACAGTCTTAGACGCGGAGAAGACATTTGATCGTGTGCCCCATAAGCACCTCTTCATCAAAAGAGCACACTTTGGTATATAAGGCTACCTTTAGAGCCGACTTTTGTCTTGAGGACCGCCCACAAGCAGTAAAGATAGGGGAGCACTACTGGGCGCTGAAACCAGTTATCATTGGGGTAATTTGAGGGAGTGTTCTGGGGCTGTTTGCTTTTCCAAATGTGTGTAAATGACTTGTGCAATGTTATTGAGCACAACAAGCCCGTTCTATTTGCTGACAATACCAAAGTCTGTTTAAGTACCGTAAATATGCCCAGTTTGGTCATGAGAAGCAACATGTAGCAGACAAGTCAGTTTTCAGTGCCTCCTTAATTGGGTTGTAACAGTTTTCAAAAAATCGGTACTCCTACGAGACAGATTGATCTGGGCTATTGATACAGAGCCACGAAAGGCTCAGTGTTTTGACCAGTCGTTTATGTAAACACAACGAGGGTGAATGTAAGCGGATTACGATGGCCAGTAGACGGCCTATGATCCACTTTGATTGCCATCCGCCGACTCGATAGATAGACTTGAACGTATCGGCGGAGTTGGTCAGATGATTTGATTCCACCAAGTGAGTAGCGACCGCTGATGAGCAAACCTACAGCGATCCTCGAGCTGGCCACGCCGGATGATGCTCCCGCATGTGTTCAGACAGTCGCCCTGTGCGGCCTGTGTAGCCTTTTCTACAGGAACAAATGAAACGGTGAACACAAAAAGAGGGCGGCATATACAAGCAACATATCTTTCGGCTGCGGACGCATAAATAGTGCGCATGTAAACCGAATGCGTAATTGAGCCGTGAAGTAGGTTTCGTTACGTGCTACGTCAATTTCCCCGGTTATGTTTTCAGCATTACTATCGCCTTTAAAGGTGAAGAAATATAGACAGGGTTTTTTCCTACACTTTGCGGCATACCTTCATTCGCGCTAACTACTATATGCTCATAAACAAACCGTTCCGACTTATTCTAACATTTTTTCGACACCAGTTATGTCACGAAGCGGCAAACCCTCCTGAAGATACGGTTGGACGTAACCCACTTGAACTGTTTAGAAAAGCGACTCAAACACAACCATGCGAAAGGTGAACTTATGTAACATTACATTTTTAGGCTAAGTCTGTGATACTAGCGAACTATACCATTTGCCGCTGCGTGTGTCAACTATGTGTAGACCACAACCACTTTCTGACCACGCCCAATTTGGTGGCAGATTTCACGTTTGTAGTGTCACTTAATTATTCGTTGTCATGTAAATCCTGCAGCGATTTGTAATTATCGCACATATGGCAACGCGCTTCTCATGTATGAATAAAAAATAATCATAATTGTTGTTACGATCATTAAGGATTTCGGGATTCAGGAAATGACTGTCGGGACTGTGGGCATGAAATTACGACCTGAGACAAAAATTTAAAAAAAGCTGAAGTTTCGTAACTCCTCTATGATGATTCCAAAAAAAGACGCCTATACACACTCCCGCAAGTGATGTGGGACTTAATTGTTCATGGACTACCAATGGCAGATTCAAATAAGCCCCCATCAGCGTTCGACAAATTCAGTGGCAATCTACTCGATTCACCGCCTATCCAAACCCAGACAAAAGAAGATCTGACAAGCGGCCGATCGAAATGTCGTGTTAAAGACACAGCATCAGGAATGGACGAACGGTCTCAGTGTTGTGCCTTCCGGTATTTGCTAATTTGATTGTTCCATGTGGCGCCAATTAACGTACAGTTCGTCACTCTGTGTGAGCTGATACAGTCAAACAATGACTGACTGAATTTTTAATACTGCTGTACATTCATAAATTCGGCTTCTTACCTCGTGAATAGTGACTGCCCACTACCACCAGTACCAGGTCTTCTTAAGACTTGTCCGGGAGGTTTCAATTCAAGTGCGTTTTCTAGGTTTATTTAAAGTCTCTTATTCCGACTATCACAGCCGACGGCCGTCAGCAACCGGTGGTTTAAGGATTTGAAGTAAAATATGGTCACGATTGCCACCAAGAAGTTGGTTGCTGAAATTCACGTTCGATTGTTTTTTCAGCATTTACCGGTTTTATTCTTATAACTTGTAAAATATTATTAAATATCCCATTTCGTCTGTTTTTACATGCCTCACTGTATTCTTTTGTTTGAATCCAATTTCATGTTTCACCCAGGTCACCCATTTTTGTTGTATGTAGGGGGTTGTTCACGTAACTTAAAGGAGTTATTCGAGGATAGGAAGCCTCCACGCGAACGAATCAAAAGTTTATGTAATCATATATGCCAGGAATTGTAGTGTGAATAATGTGCTTAATTCAAACGCAGAACCAGGCAGTTGACAGAATGTGGCACCCTAGGTATGTGAGTTATTAAAAAGTCGAATAGACGTGACACCGGTGCATCAAACAGAAGCGCCGTAAGTTAGCAAACGACGTCAATAATTTATAGTCACGTTTTAACTTGGATGTAGGAGTAATTCCCGGAACGGATCCCGGGTTTACGATTTACTGGTTTTGCAGATGATAACATATGAGATCTAAGTGGGACATCCTTACGCAGTCTGATATTGTTCACTTCGAAAATCGCAGAAAGGATCGTCTAGGAAATGAAAGTAGAAGGCTGAAAAAGTACACCCATCTGCAAGATTACTTAGTTGTAGCCACCAATAAAATCTGGTTCTACGGTGAATGGATAATTCGGGAGCTCAAGATACAGTGCATATACAGTTCCGACCGCCCTGAGGTAATTGCTATTTATGTGCTTTAATTGTGACATGCTACACATTGTTGAACTAGATGGCTTCTGCATCAGACTGGCATACCTATTTTCGCTTCACCTGCTGAAAATCGTGGCATAACACTTTTGAACAAACTCTAATATATACTAGTGTCAGCTCCTCTTGCAAAACTAGTGATTAACAGTCGGCCAAAATTACCGCTGTTGAATTAAATTTCAACCCCTGTTTTTCGCACCAACAACTAAGCTTGAAAAGCCTCGGGTAACCTCTGAAATCACATCCAATGTTTATCTCCGGTGAGACATTTTTTGACCTAAAGTGTTACCTTGTGTCGCGGCATCATTTGTTAATATCTCGCCCGTTTTATATTTTGCCCATTGTGTATTCCGCCCGTATGGTGTTTCTGGGTCGAAGCAAGTTAGGAATGGCCATTCGGGTGTGAAATGATTTTCCTATATTTTCGCCAAATATTGAAATGAATATATCAAGGCAAACAGACTTAATCAAGTGGAATAATCGGGTTGATACTGGAAAAATCGGCTGTATCTGAAAATAACTCTTTCTCACAAGTTTGTTGAGAAAAATCTTCCGATTTTCTCAAAAGATCTTTTAGACGGAAACTTCGTTATAAATTTCGCGTTCTGAAAGTGCTTCCTTAAGAATTTTCGAAGTGAAATGCGCACTTTCATCCTACAGAAACGCTAGTTTTTTTGGTTCGAGGGATATATATGAATTCGTGATCTCCCACCGCATTACGTTTGTAATGCAAGTCACGCTAACTATCAGAGCAAATTACAATGCAAACTATTGTACCACCCCCGTGGGTTAGCTACCTACCTGACCTACTTGTCCGGTTCATTTCCCTGTCAGCATTCCAGGTGGAAAAGGTCGACACAGTGCCACCCTCAAAACCGACTGCACCTGACGTTATCTTGCGGTCTGTTCTATCTATGGCACGGTGTACACATGGGTAATATATTTCCATCAATCATGGACAGCTTACGTACCGCTTACTGTGAAGGTTTGAGTGTAGCTGGTCAGTTTTACGCAGCTCGATGCTCAGTTATGTTACTGTTAACTAAACACTGTTATGCTCGTTGTCTCCCCGGAGAAAACACTGAATCTCATTTGTATCACTTCAACTACGACAGTTTGATCTTCGCATCAAGGATAATTATGAGTCTGGTGATTGCTGGTCTGTTTTCTTGTCAGCAGCAGTAAACTTTCTAATTTTTTCTAAACTCCACGTTCTTCCCGCACGTAGCTTGTTGGGCGTCATCCGTTCGAACATGTTATTGCACACTGCAACGACAGCTTACCTAAGTATTGGTACAAAGGTGGGGCAGTAATCAGCACATTCTATACAACGTTGGTCGTAGATGTCAAAAATACGATTTGAACATTCTTGGCGAACTGGTGCGCTTAGGCTATTACTGTTAGAACGCGAAGACCACAAGACTCTTACAGTGGTTCTCCCCTGATTTTACAGGCAAGAGGCAAGCCCAGTGATAAAGGTAAACTGTAATTCTCTGTAGATCCGTTGAGATGATCTTGGCTTTAAGCAACCAAACATAATTTTTTGAATGCTACAGTTCTCAAAATCGTTCTGTCCCGTTGCTGGAAATTTGCCGTTTCGATACTTCAAGGGAGTAAACAAGATGTGTATGCAGGTTCAGTTACCCAGCATTTGATAAAAATTTAACGAAATTGTGAAAATGCGATAATCCGTAAAATTTCTGGTAGTACACAGTGAAACTTAATCTCCTAGAAGTGAAGCTTTATCTTGTTCTCATATTTTTAGTCCAGTTCGGCGGGACAAACTGATCTTTATTTCCTTGATAAAATCTTTGTTTGGTCACAGTGATCAACCGAAGAACCCTTCATAAAGCTGCAAGCGCTAGAAACTGGAGCAGTCTGATTGAAACTATAATTTCTACAACCGCCAAAAATATGCATATTAGTGGTAGGTTCGCAGTTATATTTGGCGTGAACAACCCTACAAACACATTTAGGGTTGAATTAGGTAAAATCCTTGATTTCGTCTAATGGACCAATCCGGCGATCATTTAGGGATTTGTTAGGGATTTGGGACAGAATTTCTAGCGAATCCCTAATGAGCGTAGCGTAGCAATTTCCTGATTGGTCCATTCCCCATACTCTAAATAACCCCAAAATTAACCCGAATTTACCCCGAATTAACCCAGATTTGCTCTAAATTAACTAGAATTCACCCCCAAATTAACCCGAATGTACCCTAACTTAACCTGAATTTACCCTAAGTTAACCCGATTCCACCCATAAATTGACCCAATTTCACCGATTTCACCCATAAATGAACCAAAATAACCCCTAAATTTACCCGAAACCATGCAATCCACCGGACACCAAGCATTTTCCTCAGGAAGCAAAACAGCAGGAATGAGATGGGTAAATATATTGGAATGGCTAACAAAACATTCGAATGTTCTCGTAGACATTTCATCGACCCATTTCACCGACCCGTTTGCTAGATAAAAAGAAAGGTATGCAATGAACGAACGGCTTTCAAATTTCGGCAAAGCAGAACATGAACAAATAAAAAAACATTCATATGAATAGTGAATGATATTGCTTATTGAACTGTCCACATAGCAAGTGATTGAACAATTGAATGAGACCTGGGGTGTGCACAACTCAACGCAGTTGAAAATCAAACTCATGTTGAAACGCATGGCACACCGACAGGCAACACGAACTTTCACAGGTCGATGCGTATTAATATAACAGTCACGTCACTCTTATTGGTTTCAAACCCGTCCTCATAGCAAGTGATAGAACAATTGAATGAAACCTAGGATGTGCACAACGCAACGCGGTGGAAAATCAAATTCTTATTTCGTTCGATGCTCACTTTATTTCTTGTCCCGGGCTTTCCTATCCGAAACTTTCCATCACGATCACGGACGTCATAAAACCAAAACCACATCCACTTGCGTGCTTCATCTCGCCCGGTTTCTGTGTCCATCTCATGATATAGGACTGTTTCTGCGTTGGAAGTATATTGAATTCATGTTACACTGCACCAACCTTCTCTTACACGCCGTAAGATGGAGTCTTCGAAGAAGATTCTATTTCTTTCCCCGGCGTATGTCATTTCCGCTGCCAGCTGCTATCCAGTGGTCTCCCTCATGTAACGGCGAAGCAGTAGCATTGCATATGGAGCACTCATCGCCTTTAAATGGTCCATCTAACAGTGTTCGAAGTATTACTCGTATACT
>QNGE01007002.1:0-26367 GCA_008508345.1 Paragonimus westermani
CTAAGTTTGGCTCCACCTCTTCATTCTCAATTGAGCTGATTTAGTCACGGGCATTGTTCCACACTGCTGAATCAATTCCAATCACTCTCGTCAACAGGGCGACTGTTCGAAATGCTGCTGTCATTGCGAGCAGTTAGAACCGAACCATTCCTTCAAGGTGCTCCTTGTGAATTTACAAATACGATACCTTGGAATTGACGGAAGTTTGAGGAGCGTACGTACAGAACTAAATTTCTGTACAATGCTATCCGGTCTTCATAAATATCGTTATGTCTGATGTATGAATAGTTACCAGCACTCATATATCACCAAGCTGGAAGTTCAGCTGTCAACATTAAAGGAGTTCACAATCTTCTTGTCCAAAACACACCAAAATTATCAGTCACGACCATGATGTGGCACCAAATATCCGTTGTCCCTGCTGATTCGAACTGAGCGTTCATTGTAACCTGCCACGTGGTGCTCAAATCACACGCCAGACAGAACCTGGCGGAACGGGTTATGGTAATCTCTAACCGTGAATAGTTTGTCGTCCCTCATTCGAAGCGTTCTCAGTCATGCCCATGGTTATTATGAAACTCGTGCCACACTCTGGATAGTTGATGTCTGTGTACGTGGCTTTCTAATGAGTTGTACAGGCTGTTTTGAAGCTAAACACTAGTTCGACTACCTCATTATTCGTATAAACGCACATGTACACAAAACCAGTTGCCAACTAATCACTCAATTCTTGCGATAAATTCGTGAGACTAATTTTCGAGCCACACCAGTCCTCAGGAATTAACCTGCGAGTAATCAAATCCTGGTAGTGTAAATTACATATCCGGTAAATGCCTCATAATAAAAAGTGCGACCATCACTCACCTTGAGAGGACATTATTGAAGGGGCGAAAATGAAAGTTATTTCCTTAGTAGGAAACGTGCCTGGCCTAGCTACAACCAGCCATGACGGTTCAGAGGATCTCCAATTTTTATCGTAACCAGTAACAAACAGCCAAACGGAGGACGCCAGTTTCACGACCAACTTCCATTAACTATCACGTCTGCGTGTCAATGAATCATACGACGCCTCGATGAGAGCGAAAATTGAGATGAAAGCGTGAATCCACAGGAGAGACGTAGATATAGGGTTTGGTAGATTAAACAGGGACTGAGACACATCAGAGGAAAAACGCTGTGAAGTTATAATCATTAGTGCTAATTTCGGGATCTGTGTTGGTAATCTATGGAGAGAAGTAGAAGATAGCTGAGATTTCTGGAGGAACGGCATGATTCGAAGAGACGTTGAAGAGTGTTGAGTGTGCATTCATTTATGACCTGGAGCTTAACCGAGATAACCGAGCACCATGTTGTCGAACAGCGAGTTGTGTGGTTGTGACAACCACACAACTGTGAGGGGAAATGTGTAAAAAAGCACACATGTTCAGCAGGCCTCGAGAATAGCGAAACGGCAGTAAATCGAGTTGTGCTTGTTAGTTCCAATTTTGGAAACAGACGCAGTAATCAAACCTTCCCAGAACTCACACATTTTTCCCGATCTTCCCTTCACCAGTCACGCTCAGCTTTAGTGGTAAATAATCAGCATACTTCATTGACAAGGATGGTGTAACGTATTTTGCCCCCAGAGCTTTCATGAGCTTGCAAGTGATATTTGATGTCTCAATAGTTGATTTTACAATGAAACAACCTCGCGACAGGCAGTCCACCAAACGCCCCCTTGAATATTCGCGCCGTGCGAATGGCATGACACCGTCTAGCTCAAGGATTGGCAGGTTCCGTGCGAATATGTACGGCATATTTTTCTCGGTTCAACTCCGATACGGATGGCTGTCATGCGCTAGGAACCCCCTTGAAGATGGGAGAAGTTCACCGTGCCTACCACCTTAGTTTCTGTGTTGACCGACTTCAAGAGTGTCTTGGATGGAAATCGTCCTCCATGACTCCCACCCAGCATCTCCGACGCATCCGAAACGTCCACCAACCACTTCGAGAATCAGAGTTCGGTGGCTCACCTCGCAGTGACAATAGCCAGATAGCGTTATATACGCATAGAGTGACATCGTCCCCATTGCTGAACTCTTCATCCCGAAGACGTAGACTGCGCAAACCAATCAAACAAACTGGGGAACCACGGCCCAATCGAGCCGACGAGCTGATGGCTCCTTGGAGTTGCGTCGGCTATCTGAAACTGGCGCTCTTGATTCAATCCCTCTTGTCGAGCTCGAAGAGTTGGGAGACACTCCCTCATCCGCCTTTTCCAAATTACCGATACTAAGTAATCCGCCCGTTTTAATCGTGAAGTGCATGTTTTGTTGAGGGTTCCCTCAAATTTCAGTCCGATGCTGCCTCTAGGATGTAACGAATCATTCCGCAACAAAGATGCAAAACCAATATCACCAGACATTAACGGGGCAATCAGGCAGTTATTGAGGGTTGGTTCTACCTCGACCAACATTGTGAACAGAGCCTCACCAGCAGGCTTCTGTTCCACGCAACTCTTCAACACCATAATACCGGTAGTTCATAACCCGCCTTTACTATTCGTTCATTTATACAAAAATATCAATCTAGTTAGTGAACAGGTGATGTTGAGATAGGTAATGATAAAAACAGTGCACCTCCAACAATCCTCAATCGGTCTAATTTTAGAAACGTCTGTGCACAACCACTGCATCAGCGAAAATAACAAGATACATCATATATCTATCTACCTATCTATATATATAGGTCTTGTTTGTGTATATGTCGGCGGACAGTTGTTATGCGTACGACGCGTCTCACAGGCTCACGGATGTTTACATTCTGTTGTTTTTTGACAATTTGTGTGACAAAGCAAGTGCACTGTGTTTATGATTATCATCACACAGTCTTTTGGTGCTGTGCCATTTGAATTGGAGGAAATCCAGGGACAGATGCATATATCCACTTGCTTGAGGTTTGAGGACTGGATATTTGATAACAGTCCCATGAACAATGGATTTTAATTATTTACGTTCCAGTTTGGCAGATGGGCAACTTAGTGCTAATTAATGGTGAAACTTAGTGCTAATTAATGGTAAAATTAATGGTAATTAATGGTAATGGCAGTGAGTGTCAGAGTACCGATGAAAGTTTGTTGCCGTTATGTTATCCCTATGTATAGCATCGGTAAGTCGGACACCTTGTTCGTGCTCCTCCTAATACCTTTAAGCTCACAATCGATTTGCAAACGGTGCAGTGGGAGTGATACAAGTAAGACGGTGAGAAAGCAACTATTCTCACAGAAAGGGAGGTTGACCAGTCAGGCTGCACAGGAATCCCCAGAACACTCCGATGTTATTTCACTTACTCGACCTTTAATTCACCATAGTCGTTTGATACTTGGTAACCTTTTTAACATCTTTGGTGACTGTCCTTCAAAATTCCGTTTCAGTAATATTTGTAGTTGAACATGTACCGTGAATATACTCGCGTACTTTTCGTTTCCCCACACACGTTATCTTGCAGAGTAAGGTGACATATTGCACCCGTCTTCCGATTCGATTTTGAAGGAATAAGCGGGATAGTTCGCGTCAGTTTTCTGTACCAAAGCTCACCGTTTGACCATCTCAAGTCGAGTAGTGGGAGTTTCGTCGAGAATGTTGTTACTCAGTGACTGATCCAGCTGGTTCTGTGGATGATGACAGCAACTGTGGACGGAATAGCGCGTGATTTTACCGGGGTTGGTGCAGTTGCAGACCGTTCTCCAATAGAAACAGGACCAAATTTATAAGACACAGCTGACATTAGTTAGGAGGCTGGGTTCGTTGCAGTCGAGGTCGAGATCAAACGATTCTCCAGCAAGATTTTCAAATACCTCAGACGCTGGTTTTCAGTTGATTGTATTGACTAAAAGTACGTTCGACTTTTGGCTCGGAAAATACGAGCACCTCTTCAAGATGGAATTGTGAGTCGTGGACGAATCTCGGACAGATTATTGGTTGCTTCAGAAGCTACGTATTTCAGGAAGAGGGATTTACATTAATTCTACACTGTTGACGTGCGATGAGTTAGAAGTAGCTGGGGTGTGCACTGTATCACCCGAGGGGAGTAAGTCCGGAGCACTGCAGCCAGTGAATTTGACGGGGGGAGTAGCGTAGCAGCTTGCAGTGCGCCGCCATTTTGTTTCGCCACACATACTCCCTTCCGTTTTCTTTTAGATCATGGAAAACCTTTGTGGTTGACGTTCGTGCAACAGGCTGAGGAAATTGACCAAATAAAACCCAAGGTCGGCGGTCAGTGAGCGTGAGGTCACGCCCGATTGGACACGTTGTAGAGAAGAATCTCTCGGTATCTCTGTTGTTGTTAATACACGTTTCCTGTTGACGCGTAACTTTTCTCTTTTGCGAGGCGGACCTTGTGCGTTTCGATCTGCACACGTTGGACATAGTGTGTGCTGTTTCTGTGATTGACTATCTGAAATACTACAATGTCAGAACGTACTCCAGCATCACGTCTATTGCTGGGTGGAGTAGAAGAGGGAATTGATGGTCGTGTTGCACCCTACATGTAATTCTGTATATCCGCGAAAAATTGTTATTGCGCCTAACCCAGCTGGATGTGTGAAAATAGACTGCTCTTTGGATGCTCACTTGCTTTTCGGAGACACCCGGAGTATAGCTCACTCGGCCGAATCAAAGGCCCTCTGGTGGTTTCTGATTACTTTGATAGTGGGAATGATGTTAACCAAAACCCGGTTTGAAACAACTTTGCTGACCCGAGGATTCCGAATCAGAGTCAACATATTTGCGGTCAGGGATGGGAACTACCTAATAAAAGACGGGGAGGAATTCGTCAAAATCGGGTGCTTTGACCTCCACTGAAAATTTCGCGTGGTTGGCGAAACGCGAGAGCAGTGAAGTGGAAAAAGCCTCGGTGGCGGCTGCTCGTTCAATTGCCCTCACAATTGGAAGCAGGTAGTATTTCAAACTGAATATTACCCACTGCCCGATGAACCATTTCGGCAATTGAACCGAGTGATCGCAAAGAAATCCATAAGATGAGAGCCAGAAGAAAAGCTGTAACGCGAGAAACACTTACGCACTACAGGCCCAATCGTAATTCAGCCCGTCCACTAAGTAGGATCCTAGAATAAGGAGAGCTGAGGTGTGTCGGACTGCAACGAGCAAAGATCGAGGAGTGACTCAATGTTTGGACCGTGTGCACAATACTAGTGGTGTTGGCTATTGATAGGGGCAGCAGATAATGGAGTTGCAATTCACAAACAACGTTGGATAAATGTGGCCAACAATACCAATGAGAAATCTGGATGAAGCGTGTTTGGGAATCACACGAACATATCGCAAGAACACTCTGGCTTGCAAGTCGCCGTTAAAAGACCTGGAGAAATGATTCTCCGAGTGAGGTTCCGTGAGAAGATGGCAGATTAAAGTATTGGATAGGTGGTAGTAGATAACGTACTATACAAGTCGTGTCCTCTATATGCAACCGTCCTCTCGGGCAGTCGGATCCAGTTCACCTAGCATTTGAAGCCGACCCTTAGATAGCACGCTCGGTTAAGTGAGCTGGTTGGATTGGACCAACCAGACGACCTGCGGCAATCACTGCAATCCTCACATACCGCAACCTACCGGGTCCTCACCGATTACAAGTAGACTTTTCCGCCGAGTATTTCTCCGCGACGGACACCCGCGGAACTTCATCAGACGGATTCTATTACAAAAAAACAGAAAGCTGAACTCTAATAACACACCAACAAAACGAATTGCACTACCATACATCAAAACCGTATAAGAAATTACCGCCAGACTACTGAGAACACACGGTATCACGCTAGCACACAAGCCAACAGCAACATTACGAAACATACTATCAAAACCAAAAGAACAATCCAAACCAACCGACAGAAGAAATGTCATTTACAAAATCCAATGCATAACTGTGGACAACACTACGTCGGCCAAACCGGACGGAAATTATCAACACGAATACATGAACACGAACTGGCCATCAAGAGACACGATCAATTTTCCCTGATCTCCGTCCACTAGGATGATACTGGACACGCCTTCAACTTGAACACCGCAGAAATCCTTACTCAGGCAAATCCCAAACATGCAAGAGAATTTCTCGAGACTTTTCCGTCAGCCGCAACGACAATCGTGATATACTTCCAGCCGACAGGGAGAAATCGGGATTCATTAGAGAATTGTCAACCTCAGCCGTTTCGTCAACATGAAGCTCTTCGATGATGCTTTGTATCCCCGTGCGCCCTGCAGAATATGTTAACGTCTCTTATCTTGAATGACATTCTCTCCATAACGTCGCACATATAAACATTCTCTGTAACGGAAAGTATAGGTTGTGGGGGCAGAAACACATACGATAATAACTCCCCGAATTTACTGCTCAGTAGATTGACACTATTCAAACAGATGTACCGACATATTGCATGTACTTCACTCTTGCCATTTGCAGATCACACGAACATGCTGTTTTTCAGACAACTCCCATTCACGGATGGCACAACGTTGGACTAATTTAACTGCTTCTCTCTAGTTAGTTTTATGATACGTCATCCTACTGCGATAGAGGGGATGCACACCAGAGTCTAAATAATGCAAATAACAGAATCTCCTCAGCGCAGCGAGTGCAGTTAGACTTTCCCGCCAGGCGCAACAGCAAGCGTGATATACTTCCAGCCGACAAGAGTAAACCAGTTTTTATGGAATAATCATCAACCTCAGCCGTTCCGTCAGCTTGAAGCCTGTTGATGATGCTTCGTATCCCCGTGCGCCCTGCAGAATATGTTAATATCTCTTATCTTGAATGACATTTCCCCACAACGTACATGCATTGTCGTACCGCGGATTCGTTCACCTATCAGCTCGTCATTATCTAAGATTTTTCATGCACTGACAGATGGCTAGCCGGATTCAACCGGTCTATCGTCCAGTTCATGTTCTCTTCAACAGTTGCCTGTTCAGTTTTGTGGAATCGAATGAAAATTGTTACACGGGTTGCTTTTCATCACGAAAACAACAACAACTACAGTGAGGCAACAGTCTCTCTTAAGTCTCCATGAGCCACTGTTCATCGGTATTTATTCAGCTCCATATGATTCAGCAATGCCTCTGGGACATTAGTTGGTTTCAACATTGCATTATTGCAGGCTGAATATCACTGCGGTGAACGTATTGCTGTTTGTTGCGATTACTGTTTGAGAAAAGTAAAGATGGATACATCCACAATCAGAAGAAAAATGTTGTGAATCTCTGCGAATGTGCATCTTTCGAGAGAAATGCTATAAGTTGAACAGATCACCAGTCGTTCTGCTGAAATCGGGATCCGAGTCTGAGCAAGTTCTGGTTAACCTGAATAGAAGAGGTTCTGGATGTCACGCCACTATATTTCGACGTTGCTTGAGTTACTAAAATGTTAATTCTTCTAAACACAAGGACTAAAGTTGTGAAACCTGGTTTTAGGGGGGCGACAATTGAAACCGCATATATACAATGTATAACAATATCCCATTTTTACTTGGAGCTGTTTGTCCTAGTGTTATGCATGTGACCGCCAGTACTTTTCAGAAATATATGTCTGTGATTATCTGAGCAATTGAAACCAGTCTGTCGATGTATTAAACCGAATATGACGCTACAGGAGAACTAGGCAAAATGACCCTTTTTATATTACCCACGATCACCATGTGGACCATTATGCATCTCTAGCTCCTGTAAAGTCTCTGTGAATCAAGAGTATTCCCAATGGTTTTCTGTACTATGCAGAACAGATTTGTGGATGACAATCAAAACACATCGGATGCGTTAAGCATTCACCGAGTGTACTTTCGTTTAGTGATAAGATTATCGGCAAACACGTTCATTGTGTTCATTTGACAGATGCATGAATTCACCTCGACCATTTTTCGTCCTCGCCAAATCTCACCAGAGACGGGACTAGCTGAAGGAATTCACCACTTTGACATAATACCGACCGATCCTGGCCATTGCTTCTGGAACAAAATGTTTGCAACGGATCCCGTATAGGTGCACCTAGCACAATAGTCCCTATCAGCATATGTTTACCTGCATAATCTACCCACACCTGGAAACAAACATACACGCCTGTCGTCCTTATCTTAAAATGGTTTGACACTTATCAAACGTGGGCTTTAGTACAATTATGCGGCCCAGGGAAACAACGAAGGTGGAACTGCTGACAGAATTGAGTCAATTCTCACTGAATTACAGACACCTCAGAGGAGACCTAACTCCTACTTAGAGAATACCTTACACCCAGTTTCCCTGAATGGCACAACTGCACCCACTGCATAAATAAAAGGTCACCCGCTGAAACTGAGTAACGGATTAAGCAGCACACTGCACGGAGAGAACCGCTTCACAGTTAGTGTCTGTTCATATTGGAATGCACTGCCAAACACTACGGTCAGAGCTGAAGTGGTCTAGAGTTTTAAAACATTACTCGGTCGGTATATACATAAGAGACAACCGGCATTACAATTTCCTCAAACCTCACAGTAGCTCGGACTCATAGGTCACTGGCTGCGCATTTCTGTCCATATGTTTTTGCAGTGTGTTTTGGTGTTCATTGCCGAGGTAATTGCAGCCAGCAGCTCCGTTGAATTCATCTCTCATTTAGTTCCATCCACTTTTACCATACACCCACTTTGTGTTAGTCACAAACAACAGTTCAAACCTCCTCCCATAAGCTACTTAAACGGCGAAGTACACAAGGTGTGAATTTCCAGTCACAAATGAACTCAAGCCACTAATCTTTCTACTGTGGGCGAACTTGTGATGTAAACACGCGCCCCAGCTTTCGGGGTATTGAGTAAGTCAGGCGTTGGGAATATGCACGCCAAGTTAAATGATGTTATGTCCACACCAAGCTAGCTCATGTTGCAAAGATCATGCAAACGAATATTTGCGAAGGCATAGAGACCAAATCGAAGGTCACTGATCACACACGTTTGCAGACTGAAAGACAAATTTGCACACCAACAGTCATTGTTGCACAGTAAGGAGTAGCGAGTGCATCTGACAGTAAAGTTTGTTTTGAGATTGCAGCATTCGATGTCAAAATTACCATGATGTGCATCACAAACTATGCCTTGGTTCGGTGAACAGCAGTGTTCAGATTATTCATTTATAGATGGTCAACAATCATGAGTGAATTAATTCTTTCCCTGACCCCACTAGTCAGGATTCAGTGCGCACGCGTCAGACACCTTAAACCCTCGTTTATGAGGAGGGACCTGAGGAATAATAATTATCTCCCATGCCCCAGATGATATCACACAATCTATCACATTGCAGTCAAATATAGTACCACCGCGGTCTACTGCGTTATCAGAAGCCTGTGTGCGATGAAATGAAGATCTCGATTGTTAGTCATCAGCATGTGAATTTTGGAGTACCTGCCAAAATCATAAATTTGTAAGAAATAGCTCGGCAAATATGATTGTTCACATTAAGAGAATATCGTTCAATTTAACTGAGAGGCAGCTTCAAATTATTGTTGACCGTTGGATTTAGCCACCAAGTTCGAACCTTTAAAGTGCATGCGACTTCTAGGATTTTCATGAGATGTGTTAGGTGTAGATGTGTTAGAGAGAGCTGAGTAAAACTGCATTAAGGAGTGGGTAGAAATGCTGAGACAGATTCTGTCTGTAAAAGTGCTTTGAGCTGGTCAAGCAAGTTGGAGTGTCCGTACACTGGCGCTGAACCAGTGCAATGGAAGAAGAAGGAGAACAAGGAACCATCCAAGAGAGGATGTGAGGGACAACTTCATTTCCCGATTTAGTTCAATTCATTCTCATCACTCCTCACAAGTTACACCTGGTAATCACTCTTATAAACATTTTCATGTTATTTGTCGTTTGTTTGGTGACATTTGTTCACGGTCAACTACTGCAGGTTACCTGACTTCGAACTATGACGCTGATATTGGGATAGTTTCTGATATTGAAGCGATGTTTCCCAAGTTGTCTCAACGTTCTCATTCCTGATTTTGAATCAGTCAACAAGTTGTTGGCAGAGTATCACGTCCGTCATAAAATCATCTTCTGGGCACGTCAAGTGGCTCTTCGCTTTCGTTTAACCCATTTTGATTACCATGCTTTAAACGTACTCTCAAATTTATTCAGTTTCATTCTATGAATAAGGTGAGCTCTGATTGACAACTTTTTATGTCAGTTCATTTGTATTGCCGTGCTTGGTACTTCGCGGCTCTACTGTCCGAATTGTTCCAACTTGTGTTTAGCCTCTCGAATTTCTCGGTTGTAGTGCCCAATACACTGTCACTGATTGCTTTGTTCAAACGCAGACACATGCATTGTGACTGACTAAGATCGAAATGACGCACGTGTTTGCTGCCGTGTTTGGAGGTTCTAGTTTAGTCAAATCAGGGAACGCACGTTTCTAGTGGATGTAACTGCAGTCAGTGATTTCACTCCGCAAAGTTCATAATCTAACTTGGGATTCCACGTTTATTACTAGGAATCATCATTCATAATTGATGGACTGCTACACTGAGTAGGCTAAGGACGTTTTAGAAATGACATCAGTCTGCATCATCTAAAGCTCCATGGTTTAGATAGCGGATATAGCTGAGAGGTAATTGAAGAGTAATTTGTCCTCGCTGTCTTGATAAGCATTGTTGTTGAACCGTCGTGACTTGTGGTGTCAGGCTGGCCGATTGTCTGTCAAAAACCCATGCCATAGTAACGCTTCAAGGTTGGTTTCAGTGGAGGTAATTCAGTAAAGACCAATAGGAATCAAGTGTGCGTGTGCGCATTTGTATACGGATTTACAGTCGATTACAATCTGAACCATATTTAATGTCTACAGTCGTTAGCCCTGAGGCATATACTCTAGTGTCACATAAGTCACTATGATTGCAGTCAGTGGAACTAGAATCATTTTGCTGGTTATCATTCCGACCATGCTCCGAGTTCATCTCTTCTCTATGGGGTTTAGTAAGTATAATATGAGCCACATACATCCTGTTCATTGTCAGACCGCATCGAATATCTGGATCGGTCAGTAAAGCGAGTGCTTGGATTCACACAAAATAATGAGGTATATTGTTTGTACTTCCCTATTTTCAGAGTTCGACGTGCGTTTGGCATCGAATGCTGCGGATGTTAGATCACCATGTGAACAGGTTAGACAATTTTACGGTCACTCTGAAAGTATCACACTTCACCTCCACACAGTCTGAATCAATTCGATATAGGTAGAGAAAGGTGTCGCACTGGTTTGTTTTAAACCCAAATAAGCAGTACGAATAGACGTGTAGCTGTACCTGTCTCACTCTGGCTTGTAAATCATTCGCCTGCGGTCAATGGAACGGTATGGAATCATTCAGGAAAGGTGGTTACATTGCACCGCATCCCGACTCGGTTAAATTCCTGGCTGGTTTGCTGTTCAGTGAAGTGATTGCTGGGTATAAATTTCTTCTCGATCTCCGCTTGGTAGTCTTTCAGTCATGTTTGGCTAATCCGTTTTATCATCAAACAACGTGATTGTAACCAACACTTCCCAATCATATTCGACCCCACTAGTTGAAATCACGTGCACCTGACCACTGGTCCAACGGATTATTTTCGCGTTGTCAATTTCAATACACCGCCGAAATTTCAAACGGAAAAAGAGAGCATGTGTTCAGTATTTCGGTTGACGATACTTTCCTTCTGCAAACCAGTCAGAAAAGAATGATCTACTTTGAAATCGCTTATTACACAAATACATTGCTCAACCTTGACGTATGGGATTGTCGCACGGTCGTGGGAATCGGGCAGCTGGATGATACCTATAGTGAGCTCTATTTAGATTATCCAGTGTATTGCGAATTCCGATGGTTGTTATCTGGAACAAAACCGATGGAACTCTATCTCCACAATACAAATTATTCTGCTTTTGTTGTGTATCTCTGTTTGTAATCGTTACTTTGTTATACAAATGTGAAACGGTTTTCCAGTGTGCTGCAAAATCTCTACAGACTCTCCAAACACCGCGCTAGTGACGCTTGTTTCATATTGCATTGGAACGCCGATGTTGGAGTGCACATTCTGACCAGTTCATAAGCACATGTCATGAACTGAGTCGAGGCAAATCATCATAATTACGTTCACACTGTAATGTTTACATGTATTCCACTTGACTGAAACTCATCATCATGGCTCACCGACTATACTTAATTCCTGTTTCACGGCATAGACCTACTTCCGTAATAGATTCTCACGCTCATTCTTATGAGTGGGCCGCAAAATTGACAACCAGAGTAGGTTCCAAAGCATTTCCTATGACCACGCCATTAAACTTCAGAAGAACATTCCAATGGAATTGAGATTCTACTTTCGGTATGCCTGAAGGAAATAGTCATTTGACACCAAATATGGGACTGATAGATTACGCTATTACTCAGCTTTGCAATACGACTAAATTTGGTAACAGCTTGTTAATCATATCCACGTTACTCCCATGCCAGGCATGACGGTATCAGCTCGACTATACCTTCACACACAAGCACCACAGAAACGTGCTCATAATACTCAACACGATGACGACGGTCATACAGTGTCTGACATCGTACTTACACAATTCCGGCCAATGGGCGTGGGGGAATAACAAAGTTACCAGTTCACGGGTCACGTGAAAACGAGCGAGCATATGTAGGGTCTAGTTTTCATCCCCAGGCTTAACAATTCAAAATCAATGGTATTCAAGAGAATATGCTATTAATCACGTGTGCTAGAGATTTATCATGAACGACCGATTCATTATTATAATGTATTTCTGAGATAAACAACCCGGTGCAGGTTTTCAGGATCGGACTAAATTACTCGATCAAATTTTTAATCGCTTTAGCTAGAATCGAAATCATGGATGACATACCTTTGCAAGGTAAGTGTGTTGATCTATTTCAGACGCTTTCTCAAAACTCACAAATCTCTTGTTGATTGTAACTGCAGTTGAGTCACATGACAAAGGTGATTGTTGCTTGCCTGCATGTGGAACGGTGGGATGCCATGTCTAGTCAGATAAAGCTACAGAGGGGAATATACTTGTCGCGGGTTCCCGAATGTTTGAATGTGAAGCGTTCGTTGAAAAATGTAAGGTCAACGAGGGAGTAGTACGCCATTGCTTTCCAGTTAATACTTATTGAAATGTTGCACATCTAGGGAAATCAGCGTTACAAAATCGAGGTCGTATACCACAGAAATAAGTTCTCCCGACACTGATTACAACATACATCTGTTCCAAGGAAACCTGATCGTGTGCATAATCGGGTTACGTTTCATGTTTCTTCAGAATTCATCCTTATCGCTCCAATTAAACAGAACATCTGTCACAAGGTATGTTATCAGTAATGAGTATTGGTATGATTCTCTGAATGATATCCGTGTAATAATGTGTCCGGGCAGATATTACCGCCAATCAAATTCAGCAGGCTTGCAGTTAGCTTGCACACTCAACAGTCTGATGTTAAATGTGGTTTACTGATGAGATTTCTGCATTGTGTTTGTTTGTTATAAGAGCACTGACGATATTCAAACAATTTATTGAAGCAATTTTCTTTCATTTGATCATTCAACCGACTGATGCAGATCATGCGACAATTTTCCATTAGGAGTTGTAATCTTGGTTGTTGTCGTTGTTGTTATTATCGTCTGAACTCGATGAAATTCTTTCGTAGATCGTCGGCAAGCAGTATGTTGAAGGCCAAATCGAAATCGAGGAATGTCAGTTACGGCGAAGAGGAATAACAGACTTTGGTGATCTGCGCTTCGGAAAATACCGCCTGCGGATCAGCAGAAGATTAAGTAACTACAAACCGATGAAACCGAATTCTATCTACACACATTTCATCAGCGAGCTAAGCTCCATATATGGCCGTTGTCAATTCAACGGCTATTGGGCACCGTTCGTTTTCCCATCATGTAAGCCAGCTTTTAGTTTGTATTAACTGTTTGAAGACCACCAACTAACATATGGTGGAACACTTCTAATGCTTTCCCAAATTGAGCGGTCACAGGATTTTGCGGACCGGACGTGGCTGAATACAGCAATCGGATGTATTCATGGAGCACAATCAACGTGAAAGCATGGCCTGGTGGGGATTTTACATTATCTCGAATGTTCCTCGCCAGATTTCACTCGACTATGCAAGTGACATTGCGAATTCCAAATGTGATAACTGAACGATGTGACGGCGGACAAATATATCTGCAGTTCCATCATAGTTGATTGAATCAGATCCAAGTATTCCAGTGCAGTATGTTTGAATGTTGCATCGCTGTCATCAATTTACAGAATTCATGCTTGAATCATGGTAGATACTACTGACACATCGAAATGCATGACAGCATTTTATCATTCGTTTAAATTTTGACTACGACGTGCACATAGGTCTGTAAAATTATACTCCGTCTGCCATGAAATTTATGTCGAGTATCCAAACAGGAGTGAGCGTCACCTCATCACCCGTTTCTTGCCATGCCTCCTTCTAGAAGTTACCAAGCGAAAGCTGCCAAACCCGGGGGCGAATGACAGAAGATGCAACCATATATATTCCCGCAAATATATGTATACGGTGGATGATAGTTCTGTTTACAATATGTTTCACGTTTGCGCAAATGTGCTTGAATTCTGTCATCTGTGTGCGCGTGTGTTATGAATTGAATGCAGTGTGAATACGATTTGCTGCCAACAACATTTGATCTTATGTACCTGGTCATCGGGATTAACCGTCAGATTGGAGGGATTCCAAATGCAGGTGTGAATATTTGTGTACATCACGTTTGAGAACCAAATGAGTGGTGCGATTTGTAGGAACCCAATCATGTAGATAGTCGCATGCAATATAAGCAAGTGGTCAATCGATAGATGCCCATCGCTGAAACCTTTGTGGCTCAACTAGCAAACCATCCGATATTTATAATGTGTTTGTGATAAGAAGGTTGTGAGCTTCTCCGGTGTTGACAGCTAAACGTTCAACTGGGCATCATATGGTTGTTGGCAACTATTCTTACATCAGATATATACTGATACTTATGAAGACCAAATAGCATTGTACAGAAAATTAGTTCCGTACGTACACTCCCCAAGATTCCGTAAACTGCATGGCATCGTTTTCATGATTTCACAAGGGGCATCTTTAATGAATGGTTCAGTTACATGTGCGAGGAATGACGATAGCACTTAGAACAGTCGCCCTATTAACCCTATTAGAAGCTGTTTCATGTTTAACACGCACAGCATTCATGAATTAACAAGGGGTACCTTGAATGAGTAGTTCGGTTTCAAGTGCTCGCAATGACAGCAGGATTTCAAACAGTCGCCCTATTAACGAGGGCGGTTGGAGCTGATTCAGCAGTGTGGAGTGATGCCCGTGATTGAATCAGCTCAACTGAGTATGAAGAGGTGGAACCAAACTTAGACGAATATTGTGCGGTGTGACTGAGTGCGAGGCCGCGGAGAAAGGTGGACGTAATATGTCTCTTGAGCATAGAAGCTGTTTCATGTTTAACACGGTTAATTATGAATTAGCATAAGTTCTGGACGACAAAATCCTCGGTGCAGCTATCTGAATGTACGCATAGGTGCGATTGTTCTGAATAACGTTAGCCTATCTATAGCGGGAAGGCCCAATCGGTGCGTAAACCAAACCACTGTCAGTAGTATCATCCGCTTGGGTGATCAACAAGGCGATGGATAGGGCGAAGATAGAAGTGGTCTATTGTGACGTGAAAATGTCCATTTCGAACTGCACAAACGGCCTCATCCTGCGTAAGCTGTATCACCTTCGCTTGATTTCCTTCACAAGTTGACTGTCTCGTTGATGTTATCAGCCAGCCCCTAAGACAGAACACTGTCATATTGACCTCGAGCCAGCAGTCGTAAAATAATGAACTCAGCATTCGTCAATATCTTACAATCAGCATCAGCTGAATTTTGTTATTCGGTTGGAATGCACTGTGAAAAGGTATCAGCTCACGCCAATGTTGTCCAACGCGCGCTTTGATTGAAATGTCTGGTATTCTCCCTCGCCGCCTTGGTTGTCCACGTAGATCGTTTTCACGAACTAGGAAAAGATACCACGTGGTGCGTGTTTTGGAATTAGGCATCCGTGAGGTCGTAGCATCAGTGAATGTTCGATACTCGTCGCCCTGAATCTACCTAAACTGATATCGCGTCAAGGAAATATGCTTTTGTAGAGCGTAAAATCCTGGTTAAAGGGTAGTAGACAACGGCAATTCACAGTCGAGTAACGCGAGTCTATGCAAAGAAATCTTCTGATATACATCTGGGTGACAAATTATGCAGTACTTGTGTATACACTAGTTGTACAGGCGAAACAGACAAACATGCACGTTTAGCTGAAACACCAATTCCTTATTACCTATGATCTATCAACACTGTTGCGAAGTCAGAGATATCCAAACAATCGGCTGCACACAGAACGATACACAGATTTGCAATGAGAAATAATCAGGAATTGCTACGAATAGATTGAACAGTCAAGTTGCGTTAACATTCACCAATGAGAAATGTGTTTGCCGCTGGTAATGGGATTGGATTTTGAGTAGTTTGGTCCGTCGGCCAATCAGTTTATTCGATTGCGAAACACCCAGTTTGGATGCAGACATTCTTTGAGAAAATCTGGACCGATGTAGAAATTGACCGCAACGGAACGTAGTGTGTGGTATACTTTCTGTGGGAACGTGGTACACATAAGGAGAACAAGTTACCCAGCAACTCAGTGTAACCTACATGGGATTTGCAATTTGACAATCGTGTTGCAAAGTGACGGAGGAGTTCCGTTACCCCAAATTCTGAAAGTTTCCGATGCACAAATGATTAATGCTCCAAATCGTTCTTCTTCCCATCGTCTCACTCCGTACATACTTGTGAAAATTGCTCCGATCACAGGTTATTTCGGACTTCCTCCTTGTCACCGCAATCGAGTGAACCACCTGTGAGAAAGTGAATCGTCAATATTGAGTAAGCGTTAATACTGATAAAAAATATCTGACGAGTGATACAGACCAGTACATATTACAAGAGTGTTGTAGCACAACTCAATTACGACAGGTTTGCAATTAACTTGTGCCTTCTCGGTGTAGGTGAGTTTATTGATTTTCGACTGTGTCTAGATTATTTATTACTGTGTAATGTTATTTTGTTTGACCAGCGCGTACTTTTCTTTTCTTTACACACGTTTTCTTGCAGAGTAAGATGACATATTGCACTCGTCTTTCAATTCGACCTCGGAGGAATTAGCGCGGTAGGTCAGGTCGGTTTTCGAGACCAAATCTTACCGGTTGATCATCTCAAATGGACTATTGAGAGTTTCGTCGAGAACGTTGTCACTCAGTGACTGATCCAGCTGGTTTTGCGGGCGCTCACAGTAATTGTGGACGGAATGGCGCATGATTTCACCAAGGTTGGTGCAGTTGCAGGCCATTCTTCAGTAGAAACGGGAACAAGCTGATCAGATACAGCTGGCTTCGGTTATAAGGCTGGGTTTACAGCAGTTGATGTCGAGATCAAGCGAACTTTCAGCTCAGTTTGTGACTAACCCAAACTGACTTTCTATTTATTTCACTGACTGAAGCTACGTTCGACTTTTGGCTCGAAAAATACGAGTAACTCAACAGGATGAAACCGCAAGACGTGGACGACGCCCGGACAGTCTATTGTTTGCTCCACAAGCTATGCATCTCAGGACGCGAAATTTACATTAAGTTCACACTGCCGACACGCTCCTGCCTTAACAAAATCAGATGAGTGAGTCAGCATCTTGAAGCTGGAATGCCTCGGGGTACGTTAACATTCCCCCTGTCTTCAACGGCTTGCATCCAACGATGGGGGCGGGCGCAATGTCCCGTCAATCTTACAATAACACTACACTCTTTACCAAACTAATCAACTGAGGTCACTACTTTATCTGAGGCCTTGTGAGCTCCGTAGATCCTCACCTATAAGAACGTGGTCGCCCGCGCAATCCAGTACTCAAAGCAAAGGGAAAGTTCGCCACACCATTAGTTCACGGTTAGTCAAAACGCACTCTAGGATCTCGTATATTGCTAGGTGAAATAGAAAAGGGGGCTAGATGGCCCTGTTGTACCCCACATGTGATTCTGTATGTCCACGACAAATTGCTATTGGCCATAACCCAGCTGGATGTCTAACACCAGACTCCTCTGTGGATGCCCACTTACTTTTCGGGCACACCCGGAGTATAGCACCGTCGGCTGAATCAAAGGCACTCACGAGGCCCGAAATGACAATGATTATTGGCCTTCCATATGAATGGTTGAGTTCAAACATTTGACGGAATCTGAAGGTGTGATTGGTACATCTACGCGCAGCGTGGAACTCAGTTTGTTTCCTGCCGATCGGTTGCTCATAAATTGTGCCTTGTCTTCAAGCGGCATCAACGCAACAGGAATCGGGTTAGTTCATTGGCAGTTTCTTATTGCTGCAAATTATCAACGCAGACTTCACTGTGCACAGAGAACCGTCTCACTGTTGGGGTTTGTTCACATTGGAATTTATTACCCAACTCTGTGGTCAGGGCTGAATCGGTTGAGAGTTTTGAAATATTACTCGGCCGTTACACAAGTAAGAGACAGCCGACATTACACTTTTCTCAATCCTCACAGTGGCTCGGACTCACCGGTCATTGACTGCGCATGTCTTTCTGTAGGTTATCGCAGTGCGCTTTGGTGTCCGTTGCCAAAATACTTGCAGCCAGCAGTAGCCTGACTGAAACAGATTGTCTTCTGCAAAGCAGTAGTGAAGCAACAGTCTCTCACAATTCCCCGTGAGCAATCGTGCATTGGTCTTTCTAATTAGTTCCGAATGAATCAGCATTCGTGCGGCAATGCACCTGTGGCATTAATTGGTCTCAGCATAACACTATCGCGGGTAAGCGGGAACGTATTGGCGTTTGTTGCGATCATTGATTAAGAAAAAAGGATGAATACACCCACAATCGGAAGAGAAATGTCGCGAATCTCTGTGGATGTGCACTTTCCGAAAGAAATGTGATAACTTGAACAGACCACCAGTCATTCTGCTGATACCAAGATCCGAGGTATATCAAGACCAAGTTAACCGGCTGAGAAGAGGTTCCGCAGATCATGACACTACTTGTATACATTGTTTGGGTTAGTAACACGATAAAACTGCTAAAATGGGGGCGGAAGTTGTGTAATGGGGTTTTAGTGAAGCGACGATTTAAAACAATACGCTCAGCGCTTGAGAGCTGGAGGTGGTGTCCCATTTCTAGCGGCATGTCACAGCTTACTCACAAGGCTCGACTGTCAGTGGGAGATTTCACGCAAGGGAAAAAGGCGTTTCCTATATTATACTTGGGTAAGAACTTGTGGTTGATTACCTACCGGATCGTATGCTTACCGAAATCAGGTTCCACTTAACGCAATTGTGAAGCCACATAGACTAATTTGGTTTCGGCAGCACTCAAACGTTCCCAGTAGGCAGCAACCAATACGACGGTTCTTTATTCAGGCTAACTTCGGGTTGTGTGCACGAATGTAATATTCGGTTACATAAACCTGGTTTTGTTTTCAGTGGAGCGCCATCAAGTCTCTTTCGTTCGGGAGGATCTGTTTCTCATTATATGCGACGACAATCACCCCCGATGAAATGTATCCTGAGAATGTGCGGAAATTTAAGCAAGACAGGCTCTCCAGCCTTCAATTTGAAGTCTTTGAAGACAAATGTAAGTCACTGTCTGGTGGATCAGCTCAGATCGTTTAAAGTGCTGTTCCACGTGAAACGTGGAATGAATAAACCCAATTCGTCCATGAATATGGACATGCTGAGCCCAGCTACATGCTCTGCAATTTCAACAGCAAGGATAAACAACTTATTATACAAGAACTGACAGCTTGGCCAATATCAGCAGACATCAGACTTTGACAAAGTAGCCCCCCACAATGTTTACTTCGTGATATCATCACAAATGTAACTGGGTGGTTACATTCATTGTCTTGTTTTTTGTAGTAATGCGCATCCATATATTCCGGCATTACGGCCGACACGGGACGCCGTGCTCTAAACGATTCGTACACTGGACTAAACGTATCCGTCATGTATGCAACAGTTGCGGTCACAATGCCAATATTTACCTGAACGGCATATCCTAAGCAATTTGTGTCTTTCCATTGACTCCCAATAACTCGTTCACGCATCAAACGACATTCCATCAGTTAGCCCTCATGTCACACACCACCTCCTCATTGAGGGACACCTGCTTCGCTGTGGCATTTTCGGTTGGCTCACAACAAACTGAAACTCAGCAGGGTAAAGTTCGAGTACACGGTCGAACTGGGTAGTTTTAGGAAGATAGATTTGTTGAACACGTCAACAGATCACTTTTGACAAACAGGTTGAATCGAAAACCGCGGCTACCTTTGTGCTGTTACTTCAAATTTTTTTCTAGCGCTGTATGCTCTTAGCTGCGCGGTCCAATCAGTTCACGATTTCATTGCTGATGTTACAACAGGATCAAACTTAGCTACTTCTCTTTCGACTACATGCGTTGACTGATTCTCCATGTAAAGAACACTTTGCACATCTTCCTGTCATTTTGGGTTGTTTGGCTCAACACAGAATCAAATTAGTCTCCATTAGATTCCAAACCAAGTAATGCTACCACAAAGCTTCCGAGTAACCAGATCTCAGAAGGACGAGTAGCTGCGCAGGTCACCGAGCGTCAAACGAGTTCTTTCATAATTTATCCTGCACCTCTGACGTCATCAGAATAATACTCTGACACTTTCTGAAACACACGGATCCATGTACTACTGGCATCGTTTCGTCGCAGAGTGTTTGAGACATTGCACAATTTTTCGCAATTTTGTTGTCCAGCAATGGTGACCGGAAACATTTCGTAACAGTTCTAAGCCAAGTGAATGTTGTGAGCAAATCTAATGGATTACTACAAGTCGGCTACACGCGTTTCGAATGGCACAAAGTGTTGAAAGCCATCGTTTGGGAAAATCGGTTCAAATCTCCTTCGCTTTCAATTAATATCAATCACCAGAAGGGAACATGAATGTCGTCCTTTTGACACGTGTTTAGCTACAGTCAGCTGAATTGGATGTTGTGCGACTAGTACTGCTAGAAGCGTTTTCTTGTGTGTTCACGAAAAGTGAGTGACAATCCCCTCCGAATGGATCGAGGATTGTCTGTTTTGGCTAGGGTGGAATGAGGTGAACAATGGTCTACTACAAAGAGGTATCACCTGGCATTACAATCCGCCAAATGCCAGTCACAGAGGCCGAATTTTTGAACGGCTGGTAATGTTAATTTGACAAACTCGGAACCTAGTTGACCTAGAGCAGAAGCCTGATGGTGAGGCTCTGTTCACAATATTGGTCGAGATAGAACGAACCCTCAATAACTGCCTGATCGCCCCGTTAATGTCTGGTGATATTGGTTCCGGATCTTTGTCGTCAAATCATTCGCTACACCCTAGAGGCATCATCGGACTGAAATTTGAGAAAACCCTCACCGAAACATGCATTGCACGAATAAAACAGGCCGATTACCTAGTATCGGTAACTTGGAGATGGCGGGTGGGGGAGTATCTCCCAACTCTTCGAGCTCGACAAGAGTGATTAAATCAAGAGCGCAAGTTCCAGATAAGCGATTTCGTACTAATAACAGCCGACGCAACTCCGAAGAGCAATCAGCCCATTGGCTTGATTGGGCCGCGGTTCCCCGGTCTGGAGTGACTAATCCGTGTTGATTGTGTGAAAACCAAAGCGATCTTAATGTGTGATTTGCGCAGTCTGCGTCTTCGGGCTGAAGAGTTCAGAAATGGAGGCGATGTCAGTCTGTGCGCACCTAACGCGACTCAGCAATTGTCGCTGCGAGGTGAGCTATCGAACGCTGATTCTCTGAGTGGTTGATGGACAGTTCGGATGCGTCGGAGATGCTGGGTGGGAGTCATGGAGGACGATTTCCATCCGCGACACCTTTGGCGTAAGTCAACACAGAAACTAAGGTGGTAGGCACGGTGAACTTCCTCCATGTTCAAGGGGATCCCTGGTGCATAACAACCATCCGCATCAAATTTGAACCGACGGAAAATTGCTGTGAATACTAACATGGAATCTGACAATACTTGAGCTAGACGGTGCCAATGTCACTCACAGGGCGCGAATATTCGAGGACGCTTCTGGCGAGCTGCCTGTCGCGAGGTTGTTTCATTGTAAAATCAGCTATTAAGACACAAATCAAAGCACACATCAAAGCACTGAGATCCGAAATACCTTACACCATCCTTGGTAAAGAAGCTCGCTTATGGTTTACCTTTAACGCTGATGGTAACTGGTAAAGGGGAAACCGGAGCAAAGTATATGATTGATGGAGAAGTGTGATGAACGCGTCCTTTTCCGAAAATGGAACTAACAAACACAAATCGATTCTCTATCAATTCATTGTTCTCAGAGCATGGTGAACATTTGTGCTATGGTAAACACTTGTCCTCACCTTATATACTTGGATTAATAACCTTCAAAACGAATAACGGATGCCCCCACTTATTCGGTCAATTTGGTCTCTTCCGTGGTAGGTCTGCACGGTGTTGCTCTCTGGACTGCAATAACGACCTTCAGCCATTGAGTCGTCGTTAGATGTGACTGTGTCACTATTAAGCTAACCGAAGATTACTTCTCAGGGCGTATTTGAAATGCGAAACTTGGCGGTCGTAAACTAATTCAACTAACTGAGAAATACCTTTGTATTCGCCTGTTCACCCCAGTTTGCTTTGTGTTGTGCGTGAAAGGTGTCCTAATCAATCCGGATGTAATTGTATGTACACAAACAAGCTGGTCATATCTGACTTCTGTTCCGAATTGACCACACGAACTACCAGCAGCACTTGTAGACTGGACTACTCAGCTACAGCAAATGCAAACTGCGACAGAATGACCGTCTACAATGTTCACTCGGCAAAGGGATGAATAAACGATGGATATATTTTATCCATTTGTCCCCTATACACATTGGGTCAATCACCTTACCAATTTGCAATCCTTCAGGCATCTCATGCCCTGAGTTTACGGCGACTTCGTTTGGATAAAACGTATTGGTGATGGCTAACTTGATGTCAAACGTGTGTCTTCAATCGTCTTTTGCTTGAATTCTATAGCAAAGCAGCTTCAGTTTGCGAAGCCACTTACTACCGATTGACAATCTCTGCAGCTCACTTCAACACACGTATTAGCTTCCGCTTTGGACTTCTTTGCGATTTTCCGATAGTCGACATGAAGAATTCAACAGCTGTATGTTGTAAAAGCTGGACGAGATGAGTGTATTCTTTCTCACATACCATTAAGTGAGAGGAGCGCTGAGTAAGCGAATTATCTGGGATCGAATATTTTTATCCGAGCATCAAATGGTTGAAAGTGTGTCGACCGTGTGTCGCCGGTATTGTGTTCCCTCAAATATGTACACTCTGGCAGACCGTTAGTTGTTCAGTTTCGCCCTTTTGTGTAGTTCACTCGATTCATTACTCTATGGTTACAGATCACATCAACAAAGTTGAGTGAGGCAGTGAGAAAGGTGAAATCACTTACGGATGGAGTCGAACGCAAGCATGTGGTGGAGAGGATTATTTCGACTGTCCAAGCATAAAGTGTAGCGAACATTTCAATTGGGAAACTATCTCAGGTACACGTACACCGTACTCAACTGTGTTTAGTATGGTGAAAGACAAATGTAGCGACGATGGAGCAATGCTATATGTGCGATCAACAGTGCATGTATGGTTCCAGAGCACATTGTGAAAGCTTGACAGCTCAGCTGTCATCTCTGATGAACCAATTGGTATGTGCCGACTGCTTCAGAATAAATCATTGCTTTGCAAGTTATGTATATTATAGATGTTCAGATTTATGCGCGATTATTTTGGAGACTACTGCGTCTACGAGAGAAAACAGTAAGCCTTTCATTAGCAGGGTAATGGTGTTCTGCAAACAGTGGATTAATGATGTCGTTGCGTCGATGTTGGTATTAGTGCGGAAGTACTGGTCGAACGTTAGATTTTAGGTGGTACGCCATTTGAGGCCTTTTCGGCTTTCGCATAGTTCTACCCCACGGTCAAAATACCCCGGCTTCCGTAGCCAGACGGTCTTTCATTGTTAATGCAACACAGTTCCAACTTCAGACTGACTGTTATCACATTGGACTACCGGAGAACGCACAAGACTGTAATATGTCAGTACCGGAGCTATTGAAATTAATTCCTTTATTTCGTCAACCGCTGAATGCTAGACGTCACCTCACATCCATATGAATTCTTTGTGTGCAAGTTGCCCAATCGGATGCATTTACAGGCCAACTTTGTGAAGAATAGACTCATATAACTGGTCATGTCATCAAGACGCAAAACAACTTCGGCATCTTCCGGGTGGCATGTTCTGCATCGCCTCCATTTTTGTCCGGATAGACCTTGAGTCTCGCGGATGCGAGTAAGCAGCCATGGAGCATCACATCTGTCGAGCACGATAGCACTATTCCATGCAACACGCACAGTTTTGAAAATACTTCAAGATTCCGGTCATACTCGCACACTCATTCGTACGTATGTCGGCACATCGTCTAGTGCACAAGTCGATCCTAAAAGTTTGTTAGGTGTCTGAATTACACGTTTGCGAAGAATTTCCCTTGACACCTTTAACCCAAAAAGCAAATCCAACAATCAGGAGGGTTCAGGAGTGCAAAACATAGTCAATTAATTAAATCCATCCAACATCAGCTGCCATTACACGGAAGACAAGTTATTTTCGGCAACGAACGGATTCAGTTCAGTTCGGTCATCTAAAACCGTCAGCTCGTACTGTTCCCTACGAAGTGCGGTGTTCACCGACTTCGAGTCAATAAATACGCAAAGATTTCGTGACTTTTTCAGCGTTATTGCAAACCTGACTGACCCAATCGTTAGGACAGTCTGTTGGCACTATTACTGTCAGCTCGAGCTAACGATTCAAACCGTTCTTAAATTTTCCACAGAGGACAAACACTACACCCCTAGCGAGTGCCGCAACCGCTACAGTATTCCTGGCTACAGGGGAACTAACATCACCCGGCGTAGAAAATCGGAGTACCGGTAGAACATCTGAGACGTCTCCAACACAAAAATATTGTCATGACACGAAGCCACGAAACCTGCTATCTGAATGGCATGCAAACCGAGGATTAGTGTTAACTCTACAATGAAGGAATCTCTTATATAAGGTTTACATTTCTTTCGGCAACTGATCAGCACATTTGATTTTCCGAACACGCGTTTTCGCTCCATTCCTCAGCCGTAGTTACGTGTCACACTGGTGCATGTTTGATTTTTAAAGGTAACTTGCTGGTAGAACACTGACAGATGCTACAGAGTCCAATTGAAGTCGACGTCGTCTGCCCTGAACAATTAGACACGAATTTGATCACTTTTGACCCAAGTGCACTTCGGACGCCATCCAACATTCGCTGGTCATCCGACTCCCAACTGACTAATGTGTTGGATTGTGGCCTGCACTGTTTGAACAAGTGATTCTTCAGTCTAAACTTAATGCAGGTTCTTCCATACGCCGGGCACTTCTGTTTCTGTCGTTCATGACCTCTGCCGCACAACTGATAAGAAAACATCGCTAACCTCACTCGTGCCCGGTCAGAACGCAGCGACACCTGATTGGTTTCCACCACTTTTTATCACTTGCCTCTCGGAAAAATCGATGCGGTTGTCTCACGAAGGGGTAGCTGGGGTTCTAATCCGCTTCTGCCCCTGTTGGTGTGCCCCAGCAATAGGAAACTTGAGTTTAGTTCTTCATTTCCTATGGAGCTGATTGAAGTGTCTACGGGAACGTGAAAACCACTGATAACGGGATTATGTTTCAACCTTGGATTGTTCACATATGGACAGATTCAGTCTGATTAGTTGACTATATCAGCCGTCACAATTATGAACCTGGTACAAATTATTGACCGTTTTGGTAAAAAGGAGAGAAAATGATTTGCATTTCAGTAAAATCTATGCGTTTGCCCTTTAAGACCATTGTTCAAACCACGAAGTGTACATGTGTATTACACACATCGAATGAAATCATTAATCACCATCAATACCGCCTCCGAACCGAATTCACTTCTCTCGTGAAGATCAGCAAACTCGATTCCGCTTGTTTCTTAAGTCCATATCAATCGGGAGCGGCTGTACGTCCTGTTGAAGCCTGTAATGTCAGTTCTACGTGAACTTACACACTTTCACCGTTTCAGGTTACAAACTGGGACTATCGGAAAAGGATGGATGAGTGCTCCACTTAGATTACAACCG
>QNGE01007003.1:0-23339 GCA_008508345.1 Paragonimus westermani
GAATAAAATTAGAACATGAGATATACCCCATGCTAACTGGAGGTGTGAGTAGACGGTACAACGAACAGTTTCAAGTAAGGTATTTTCCAGGGGAATCTGACCCCTATGATGGTTATGTGAGTTATACGCGGCTGACGGCTAAACGTTTCGTCGACCACACTCGATAAGGTCATGAAGGGATACACATTGGTGGACATTGTGTTTGATAGCGTAAGTTAGCTGTCCAAACCATTTTTAAAGTGCCGAATGTTGTTACTGACCCTTATTTCATTTGGAAGTTTACTCCAAATACAGGAATATTTCACGACGAACAATCTCGCAAATCTTTTTCCGAGCTAGCAAGGTTGACAAAGTGGAGCCATTATTTCTTAGACTATATGGAAGCTGTGTCGTAAGTGGACGGTAACCGCTGTGGTGACAGCGTTCGAGTTCACAGTGGAGTGTCAGGTTCAACTTTATCCTTCGTAAACAAAGTGGATCAACACCACGTTTTTGGCAACGTTGCCTACACACCAATGAAGGAGAGTATCCCAATTAGATTTTGTGAATTATTGGTGATTGTTTTCTAACACATTCCCACCAGACTTACGCAGATGGCAGTAAATGGACGTACAACACTTAAGTTGAGACCAGGCACAGTCTGTAAACAGTCATCCCTGCAGCCGGTAGACTGAACTTCTTTCTGATATAGCTTATTGTTCTCTCACTTTTTGTTGGTTGCAGTCATACTTGCTCAGAGAAATTAAAGGAGTTTGAATACCGTAGTCCCAGATTTCTGGCGGGAGTCGCGGCATCATTGGGTGGTTTGCAACGATATGTAAATAGGTTTGATATCAAGTCTTATACTCTCCTGACGTATTCGACGACAAATAGTAGTGTGATAGAACGTCCGCATGAAAGTCATGCAGCATCAAGGGTGTATTAACCAGAGGACTTGAGAGATCAGAAAGATCATCAAATCTGACATCAAACCAGTGTCTAACGAAACCAAGGAAATCCTAGTTGCCAGTTGTGGCCTTCAGCGCATCGTTATTGAATTGAGAAACATTCGTTATATCGTGCCTGAATCCATAATGGCGAGGTGTCCTAGACAAAACTTAGCTGCATAGCATCACAAAATCAATGACGCCAGAAGGAACCAACCCGGGAACACGTGATAAACAAATGTCACGGGGTTATCGAATTAGCCTAGCCTAAAAAATTGACACCTATGTGACTGTCACTTATCTTCAAGTCTGCTACAACTACTGCAGTGGAAAATATCGTTTTTTAGTTGCTTATAACCATTACTTAGTCTCAAGAAAAATTTCCATTCAGCATGATTGCTAATCGTTGACTCTTCGATGAAGGAGGAAGGTCAGTTGACTACTGGCTCACTTTTGGCCAAGTCTACCGGTTCAGTCAGGCGTTTAATGGGTGGTGGAAGAAAAAATCGCCATCCCTCCCGTTTTCCTCCATGATACGACAAAACCGGGATTCTAGGGGGCACGTTCACATTCGCGAAGGTGAGATAATTACCGGTTGTTCGTTTTAGATTTTTTACTAGCTGGGTGGTTAATTTATTGAATAAACTGCATGTGAGGATTGCGGGGACCTCCAACACAAACGTATCTCATTGAGGGCTAGACATTTTGTGGTACGCTAGAGTAAACTTTACTTTTACCCCTCGGGGTAATTAGGGTTCGTGTACCTTTTCCTTTGATAATTAAACCCTGAGAGCACTGCCTAAACGCACAGCATCGTCCGGAAATGCAGTCCTGTCGATCTGTCAACAACATAAGCCACGCACCAGGACGTCAGTAAGCGTCGGACCCCGTGAATTCCTGGATTTCAAATTGAGAAGCTGGAGTTGAATGGTCACAGAAAAAGAGGAGCAGTTTCATCGAAGCAAAAATGTACTATGTCTGTACGTCAACTTCACTCGGTTAACTTGGCGTTGTTGCGTGTTGCGCACTATACTTCTGGATGCAAATTTAACTTTTCTCTGAGTTCCATGTTACACGGAGCAGGCCGGGTGCACATTTTGTATACCTCCAATTCAATGGGGTTCAAAATACTAGGACTGGAATGCCTTGACTGGGAATGGAAGTGTCAGATAGGCAGACAAACGACGTCGAGAAAACATGAAATCAAATAACCTGTTGACTGTCGCGTCATATATATTAACAAGACAAGGTCTGTAAGGTAATCGACGTCTACCAAGATGGCAAACATGGCGGCGTCTTTCGAAGCAACAGCACCTCCGCATGGGAAGCAAAAATGGGTGCACGCTTTACACCGGCATTAATCGATGCAGTTTACTCGACCGAAAGAAAGACAGGTGGCGGCTGGAGTAAGATATACTTCAAAATAACGCACGACAATTTTGCTACCATGAAGGGCATGTGACCAAAAAATAGTTGAGCATAACATTTATGCGCAACAAACACCAAAGAACTCCGGTTGCGAATAATAGCAGAAAACCATCGATATAAAAGAAATCACTGTACATAGTCCGTCAGATGCTTAGAAAGTTTATCTTCTTGCCTGTGTATGTACTGTTGCCTGATCTTTCCTGCTACCTTGGCGCGGTGGTCGGGCTTATATGCTGCTTCGATCCGGCGGGCTGTGTTGACTGGGACTTCGGTCCTCGCAGCTTGAACATTGTCAGATTGCCCGAAGGGGAACAGCCAGACAAAAAGCAGATGCGTTCGTTGTGCTTAATGAGCGTGTGTTGTGTCTTGGTCTGGTTAGTTGTCTGTTCTCGCACTGTCTGATTTCGTGGGTATGTCTGACAGTGTTTTCTGTACAATACTGTTCTTCCATTGTGAGTGTGCTAAATCTCTTGGGAGTCGCTTGTGTGCTTTTGCGTTTGTTCATCCGAGGTTGCACTGTTGTGTTCGTTTTTGTTGATGTTTCTGTTTAAATTTTGTACCGTTTGTCGGTTCTGGCGTTCTGTGCAGGTTTGTTTGGGTTCGGTTGCTGTTTGTGTGTCCCTATACGTTCCAGCAGTATCTGAAACTTTCACCGTTTGCTTGCCGAAGCCCCCGTGAGATGGTTATTTGTCATAACGTTACGACTGTGGTCTTCTCGTTGGTTTCGTTCAGTGCTTTGTCTCTCCTATACGGTAACTGTGTGGATGATGCCCGTGTGTTGTGGCTTGCTTCAACATGACGGTTGTTTTTGCCTGGTTGGACGTTGTGTGCGCGCCACCTGCGGCCTTGTGGTACAGGCGTTTTAGCCAAAGACGTTGGTTGCGGTCCACGCTCGCTCTCCTGCCCAAGTCTGGGAATCCTGGCTGTATACAAATGTCACACACACAATGAGCGTTGAAAATAAAGCAAATACCACACTGCATCCGCCGTCGCGCAGGATAAACCGGGTCGACCTATCTGCTGCACAAAGCAGCGTGGACAGGCGGAACTATGCTACGGCCAGACAGCTACCCTCATACTTTCCCTCGAACACGAACCCCCGAGCAGAAAATAATCAGTCTGGTTTCCCTGCCCCAGAAACCAACTTGAGACACGCCCGGGACTTAAGACGCTTACGATTGGGACATGGAACCTGCGCATACTGCCGGATCGATGCAGTGCCATAGAAAGGCCGGACGTGAGCACCACACAGAATGTGATAGAACTGCGTCGATATGGGATCGACGTAGGGCCCCTGAGTGAGACAAGGCTTGCAGGCCAAGATAATTAACGGGAATCAGGCGCTGAGTACACGTTCTGCTGAACGGTGTTCGAGAACATGGTGTCCGTTTTGCAGTCGTTGATCGTACCAATGCTTTGATGATAGGCGAACCGCACACCATCAGCCCTCGAATGCTGTCCATGGGCCAGCAACCCGGTCGAGGTAAGTGTGCTGCACTTATTAGTGTTTATTGTCCACCTGTTTCACACTGATGATACAAAGGACCAGTTCTACGATCAGCTGTCCTCCACAATTCGGTAGGCGCCGGTGAGTCACCGACCGTTTGTTCTGGGCGACTTGAACGCTCGAGTTAGGCGCAACTTGGTAGCTTGGCCGGGAGTTCTCGGACCCTACGACATCAGTTTTGTCAACGAGAAGGGTGATCGTCTGCTGCACTAGTGTGCTCCTCACGAGCTGGCTACCACGAACACCCGATTCCAGCCAGATGCGAGCGATATCACGACGTTGACTCATTCACGAAGCGGTCATCATCATCGGTTTGACTACGCCATTGTGCGGCAGCGCGGCGTTCGTGAAGTGCACACTACGCGGATGATGCACGGTGCTGAACGTACCACTGATTGCAGGCTGGTCGGGAACAAATTTTCTACTCGTGTATGTAACACTGTTTACTTTAGATCTCCTGGACAGCAACGAAAGTTGGATGTCAAACGGTTGGAGCACTCCGAGACGAAGACTGCCTTCCACCGTGCAGTCGTCGCTTGTCTGCACAACGATGCCGTATCCGTCATCCCCGAGGGTAATCGGCAAACAACTCAAGAGACGGATAACGGCAGCAGCCACTAAGACGATCGGTGTGGGGCGCCAAAACGCCCAGACTGATTCGATGACGTCAACGTGATTATCTTCAGCTTGGTACAAGAAAAGAATGCCGCGTTCACCACATCCACAGTGCACCCAGCTAATGGAGCGAAGAGGGTTATATTCCGGAGTATTCGCCGTCAACCGGCCGAGCGTGTTTGCGGACTTAAGGACAACTGGTGGAGGAAGCAGGACAAGCGGATACAGGGCTTCGCAGATCGTCGGCAGCATTTTTCTAGGACTCGCTAGAGACGATCTTCGATTCATCTACCCAGTCTACTAAAGCACTGGGAGACGTGGACACCGACTGTTGTTGTACTCAGCCAGGGCATAGCATAAAAGTATGACGCAAACACTTTGGTAGCCTACCAAACCGCCCTGCTTCCATTGATTAAGTGACCGTGAACAGCCCGTCGCAACAGGATATTAGATGTTCACTTGCTCTCATCCCAGATTTACTGGGGTTACAGGGAGCGATTGGTCGACGGCGCAACGGGAAGGCTGCAGGCGAGGATGGGCTGTTAGATGGGATCCAGAAGAATGGCGGACCGGCGTCGGAACGCGCTCTGCTCCAGCTGGCTCACTCCATCTGGGAGCGCAAGGCAATGTCACAAGACTCCAAGAATATCCTGATAATACTCTTGTTTAAAGATAAGTGTAGCAATCAATGCCAGGACGACTATCGGAACATCAGTCCACTGAGTTTACCTGGAAGTACGCATGCAAGGATCTTCCTGACCCACCTGGATATGACCGATTTGAAGGCCATATTCCCGATGAGTTGTGTGGACTAAGGGCGAGTCGTAGTAGAATCGATCTCGTGTTTTCAACCAGACAACTTTAGAAGTGCCGAAAACGAAACCAACCCTTGTATGCCCTATTCTTAGGTATTCGAATCTGTGATCCACGTTGCATGTGGGGAGGAAGGCGAAGGTACCATTATGTAAATCCGTCTCAGATAATTTTGGCCACGTCAATTACACCAAGCAGAGTTGTAGTTTAGCTGCAGTCCCACTTAGTTTACACTCAGCTGAAATGTAAACAGCTTCTCCTCAGGAATCGTAAGAGGACGACGTTGAAGTTGAGTACCGGACAGTTGAGTGCCTACTGAATATTCGATGTCTCGATGCTCCATCCCGGTTACACACTACGACGATGCACATGCTTATGTTTACAGATGATAGTACACTGTTTGTACACAGCGAGGATGAGCTACAACCACTAACCACGCTTTCTCGCCTGCAGCATTCGAGTTTGGAATTGATATCAACATGCGTAGGACATTTTCTTTTTCAGCCTTCCTCAGGCAACTGCGCCTGAAGTTGGTATCAACGGACAATATTTTGGCAGCTGCGCGGGCTTCTACTTTGTCCACGGAGCGCCAGTTACGAATCCACGTGGCAAGAGCTGATGCTGCTTTCGGACATCTTGAAAGACGTATCTGGAAAAACCACAGCCTGTAGACAGTCACTAGGCTGTGCCTCTACCGCTCAATGATTTTGTCTCTACCGCAGTAGGGCAATGAGACGTGGACATCGTATAAGCGGAATGTGAGCAATCTAAATCTTCTCTACGTGCAGTGTATGAGGCGCATCTTGGGTACTCTGTAGTCCGGCCTTATTCCAAACACTGAGGTTTTGCGACGAACGGACATTGGAGGGATGAAAGCTTTGCTGATGTTGAATCACCTCCGTTCGTCAGGTCACCTTCGCTGGATGAGTGATGACCGTATCTCGAAGCAGCTGCTTTATAGACAAGGGGAATCAGGTAAGCGAAATCACTCAGCGATTCCAGCGATTGATACACGGGTTCGAGGCAACGGCCCAAGTTTCCCGGATCCAGTCGGTTTTACTTGCTCAGTGTAAGCGGGCTCCTGTTGATCTGAGAGACGATCATTGAAAACAGGGTGCAGCACCGCTCTTGGAGATTACAGTGAATACCAAGAACAGAGAAAGATTATTCGCATAATGCAATTTTAGGTAAATGAGAATCAAGCAGAGCTTTAAGATGATCCCTAGAAGCGCTGCTGACGACCTCAGAAGGAAGGCTGCTCCAATAGTTAATAACCCTGTAGGAAAAGAACTGTTGCCTAGGAAAGGTCCAAGGACGAAGCTTGAAAAGCATGCTACTATTATAAGTCCCGTGATGCGTTTGAAAAGCTTTCTTGTCCATGCGGGGGAAAGTGCGCCTTATCATCATAAGAGCGGCAAATCCCTTTTCAGCCGCCATCTCATGGTGATACGTGAAGGACAAGTTAGATGACAAACAGATGCCCAGATCTTCCTTCAGGTCGATTCTCATGATATCTACTGTGCCAGATGCGCTATGAATCATGAAGGCATTGCCAGAATCTCCACAGAGTGACATGTGAGCACATTTATTGTCATTTAGTGGGAGACTCCAATCGTCCGACCAGCGCTTGATCGCGTCAAGATCAATTTGTAGTGCGCTGGGATCAGTGGCATTCCAGATTTTTAGGTCGTCCGCATATAAGAGGACGCTGCTGGAAATGTTGCTTGGAAGGTCGTTGATGTAAATGAGGAATAACAAAGGACCTAGAACTGACCCTTGGGGAACTCCCGCAGAAATGAAAGAGGGAGACGAAAGGTCTGCTCCGGTCTTGACTCTAAACGTTCTATTATCAAGAAAAGAGGCAATCCAGCGAAGAACCTCTCCTTGAATACCGTAGGCTTCCAGTTTGTGTTTCAGGGGGCCGTGTGGGACACGGTCAAAAGCCTTGGCAAAATCAAAGAAGATGGCATCAGAGATGAGGCCATTGTCTTTGGCCTCCGTCAGACTATCCATGAAAATAAGCATGTTTGTTATGCATGACCGATTAGGAAGGAAGCCATGCTGTGTGGAAGAAAAAAGATTACTTGATAAGAAGTGATTGAGTATGGCGCGCTTTAGTAGGCGCTCCATTATTTTGCACGGGATGCTAGTGAGGCTGATTGGCCGATAACTAGCCGGAGAGTGCCGGTCACCCACTTTAAATATGGGTGTGACCATCGCCTCTTTCCATGCGCTAGGGAGGATGCTAGTCTGGAGTGTTTGCTTGAACAGCTTATAAAGGGGTTCAGCCAAACTAACAGCTGCTTCCTTGAGTATTCTGGGATGGATCATGTCGGGACCCATTGCACCGTAAGGATTAACCTTGAGTAAAAGGTCTTCGACATCTAGCACAGAAAACTCAGCGGTCACGAGTGGTTGCCTGAACTTCTGCAACGGTAGTACAGGATGCCAGCTCGGGGATACGACGTTATAGATTGCCGAGAAGTACTCCCTGAATAACTCGGCCACAACTAGGGAGTCAGATGAAGTCTCCCCGTTGGGTAGTCGTAAAGAAAGAGCTGAAGGTTTGTTCTTTCTTAGTCGCCGCATATGCTTGAATAAGAAGTTTTTGTTCCCGCGGGCTCTTATGAGGATCTTCTCTTGTACGAGTTTGGTGTGTTCGCGGATTTCCCGCCTACACCTGTTTCGGACAATGTGGAACGCGCTTAGGTCCTCTGAGTTTCCAGTAAGCTTATGCTTCGCGAATAATTGGGAACGGTTATCGAGAAGACGACGTATCCTGCGTGGAAGGGGTGGCCGATAAGAGAAAATGCACAGTTTGCGCGGTATAAATAAGTCGTCTGCTTTCTGAATTGCGCTGTGAAACGTGTGGTAGTTCTGGTCCACGGAGTCCAAGTCAAGAAGAAGTGAACCTAGGTAGGTTCTCAGGCCGTTAAAATCTGCTTGATTAAAGTTTCGAACGGTGAATCTTTTTGCTGGTTGTTGTAACCAGTAACAGATAAGGTCAAAGGCTAACAGAGAGTGGTCACTGTGTCCAAGTGGTGGCTTGATGATCACTCTGTCTACCAGGTGGCTCTCATTAGTGATAACTAAGTCGAGCAAAGAGGGAATCTGACCAAAACGGTGGCGCGTCGGGGCGGTGACGTGCTGTGTCCACGCCTTCCGACGTATCAGCGTTGATAAGGAAGTCGAGAATCCGCTTTCACAGTCCTGGTGAGAAACTGATGCCCAGTTTATCTTGGGTGCGTTAAAATCACCCATAATAAGCAGATGTGTAAAGCGTTGTAGGCCTAGGAAGTTTTCCAGGCTTACCAGAAGGGTGTTGTCGTCGGGGACGTCTGATGAAGAAGAACGATAAATAACCCCCACTAGGAGTGAGTCTTGGCCGCGCAGTGGTAGTCGAAGCCAAAGAGCGTCACATTTATCAGAGGACTGGAAGCCACCAATAACCGTGGGTGTCGGGAGACACTGCTGAAGAAAAATCGCAGAACCCCCCATTCTCCCTCGGGCAGAGTCAGCCCGGTAAACAGAATACCCCGGAACACTCAGTTCACTGTCACTGATATCACCTGTAAGCCAGGTCTCCGTGAAGGCGAACATGTGGGGTTGGGTGTCATGAATTAACTGTCTGATTTCCGGTAATTTATTAAACAGACTCAGACAGTTGGTATACATGCATCTGAAAGCTACTTCCTCGTTGGATTTCGCGAGAAAATAGAAAGGATGGTGCGAGGAAGAGCCTGGGAAAGAAGGCCTAGAAATGAGGAGGGTGGTGGGGCTGGACTCGGTCTGTTCTTCCGAGTTGTTCTGACGACCCTTCTTCGAGGATGTGGGCGCGACATCACCGCCTGTGCGTACGTCAGCGACCCTAACGGGCGTTCGATCAGCGTTCTGGGTGCCGCCACCTGGGAACTTTGCGTCCCCGTCAAATTCCGCTGCTTGGGAGGGTGTTTGAAAGTTTTTACCCACGGAAAATTTGACTTCCTCGTTTGCTGGGAGCGGGGTTTGGAAGACAGCAAAGGGCGCTGTGTTATGGGGCCACTGAAAGAGATATTTATAGGGGTGGGCCAAATGGATGCTTTTTGAGCTTTAGGAGGCGGTCCTAGCAGGCTGCTTCCGTTCCGAACTCTTGGGAGGAAGAGTCTTCTGCTGGGCAGTTTGGTGGGTTTCAGGGTGGGTAACTCTGAAGACGGTTTTTGCGCGGTGTGTGTATCCTCAATGCTTGTGCCTGTGCCTGAGGCGCCGGTCGTTGGAACGACTATACAGACAGTGCCTCCGCCTTCCACAACAGACACAGGGGTCTGAGGGGCTACGTCGATAGCAGAAGCTACGACTTCAGTCGGGGATACAAGAATGTTGTGTAGGTAAGTCGTTCACGTTGTAGCGCTGATTTTAAATGTTGGGAAGACGTATAGTTGAACCGGACGGACTGGAGAAATATGATCCGTACGGACGTCCGACAGCTCAACGAACAGTTGTTGGGCGGCAGAGAACGGAAGCGCGCGGTAATCAAGGGAACCATTTGTGCCGCAGGTGGTTGTAATTTGACTACATTGTGTTGCGATGTGTGCGGCAGCGAACGCGTTGGCCGTTCGGGATCAGTAGGTCACCAACCTTCTCATAGAACACCGTCAGCGAAGAAACAAAGAGTACGTTAGGCTCAGGCCAGGTAGGTCATATCAGTATGGCCACGATGCCTCTGTTAATGATTCTATCGGCCAAGCGCCTGGTCGCTTGGCAATCAGTCCTCTTCACAGTTCAGAAACTTGGGTGTCTGCAATCTTCTACCCATTCGTTTTCTAAGCTTTGCGCGTCTACTGTAAGACGAATGGCCTGACTAGCTTTTCGTAGTTCACTGTGAATTTTGTTTCCCACCCTCATCGGGGTTTCACTAACCTACACTCCTATACTGTAATGCTTCTTGTAGTATATCTAACAAATCTTCCTGCTGAGTGTGGATAACGTCACCACAGTCTCTCTTTGTTTACTTTCCGAGAGATAATGACTTTCTTTCCGTGTTAGCCAACCAACTGGCTAACCAGCATTGGCCGGCTGGACACAAAGGCCCCACTAGCACACCTACCGGCTTTATCTCTCCGGGTTTACCCTGGATATGTAGTATGAAGGTGGATTCGCTAGCGGTGCGGCGTAAGCCGATGTCGGAGATGGCTGAGCGCAGGCGTCCATTAGCTTTGGTCACTGTGGCATGCTAATCCGAATCGGATGCCGCCGGCCAACCATAACTACTGATGGGAGTTACGGGAGAAGCTCCAGGGAAGGCTTCATTCAAACTGTCGGCAACAGGGATTCGTTGATGGCATGAGTTTTCTGTCACCCACGAGGGCTTCGGGTCACAAGGGTGGGTTCGAGGCATTTGATAGAAGGGTACTCGTGCCAACCTTGCTGGTTGACCACAAAATACTCGTCCGTTCGATGAAGTAGTGTGTCCGGGCCATGAAAAATCGTGCACTATTACGCACAAAAGCAGAAGGACAAACGCTCAGCTGCGGTGGTTTCGTGCCCAGCGGTAATATGCCCCTTAATTGCTGTTTTAATTATCCATGACTAGTCGCTTTTGTTTGTTTGGTCTTGAGCATGCATAAAACCCACTGTTTCAACCACTGGCGGGCGGTTGGCCCAACACGAGACGATTCCGACCAACCCTACTGAGGGAACAGACGACGCTAACGTATGTACATTCTCGTCTGTCAACTTGTTCCCACGTTTTGGTTCGTGCGGTTATTCCTCGACGACCTCTGCGCCCGTCGTATACAGAACCGTTCTACGTACTCGCACGCTACACTAAAACCTTCAAGTTGAAGCGCAATGGCGAATGCGAGGTTAACTTTATGGATGGACTGGAGTCAACGTTTGTAGGTGTACCTGAAAGGGAAAGTAATTTACGAACAACTTCCTCTGCGGCCAGTACACTGCCTAGCGTTTGTACGCAGCCAAGTCCCCAGAGCAGAAGTGGTCAAGATTTACGGGGCCAGTGCGATTCACAGATCATGTGGACGTCCACCGTATCTGGCTTCCGTCGTTGTCGCGCTTCCTTGCTGGCCTTACCCACAGCATAATATTGACAAGAAGTTTCTCAAAAAGAAAAAGAAAGCCTCATTTTATCGGACGCGATCAGGTCAGAAGCCCGCTGAGGTTATCGTATTCCATTCATGGGCGCTGAACATTCGAGATACCCAGAATTAACCATCCATCATCTGCATGGGAGGTTGAGACCGCGCGTTACATGAAGACGCTGGGAAAATGGGGGTCTTGTGGGATCCGCCTATGATAGAGGCGAACAAGTTTACGGCCCTATTAGGACGATGACGATATATCTGGTTACAACTCCCCTGTTTACCCAAAACTAACCTCTACAACCGTGCTCTCGTGACGGCTTCCAACTATTTTTCACCCCTTCCACAGGAGGTAGACGCAAGCACTCCTCTGGTAACTTCCTCTTAGCTGCCCCTTGCAAGCTGGCTGTACTGAGATGAGAGTGGCTGTCATTTAAAGTAGAGGACTTCGGATAAAGCACCTTCCATTTTCTGCTAAATTACCCACGTTTTTTGTTTAATCCACGGAGATTTTTTTACACAATCTCATATTTTGCTTCATTTTTATACATAACCTACATCGATTACGCTTGTGCGAAATGAATACCACTCGTTTGAGTCGATCCTATGAGACAATAAGGTCCTCGTGCGCGCTTCCTCTTTTCTCACTATGTAACGCATTACGCTGAAGTGTGATTGACTCCATTTTGGTGTGTGTGCATGAATTACTGAGCCTCTGGCTCATGCTGTTTAGGTTTGTGTTACTATTACAGATTCTCGCTGTGCTCCCGTCCTTCACAGAGGCGCTGTTCCTCAGAGGTTCCACTCCGTCGCGCATTACAAGTATTTCTGCCCCGACCGTGTTGAGGCTGCTTATGCTGGGAGCCGGTTTCTTTTCATACACGGGAAAAACTAGTTTGAACGGTCGAATTTCCTGATTGGCTGTTGGTTCCAAACCTGTCCTCATAGCAAGTGATAGAACAATTGAATGAGAGCTAGGGTGTGCACAAGTGAACGCGGTTAAAAATCAATTGCCTATTTCGTTCGATGCATACTTCATCTTTTCTTCGTGGCTTTCTTATTCGAACCTTTTCTCCACGGTCACGGGCGTCATGAAACCAACACCACATCCACTTTTGTAGTTCATTTCGCCCGGTTTCTCTGTCAATCTTCTGGGATAGGACTGTTTCTACGTTCGAGGTATATTGAATTAATTTTACACTGCATCAACCTTCTGTTTAACGCCGTAAGATGGAATCTTTGAAGGAAATTTTATTTCTCCCTCCAGCTTAAGTCATTTCCACGGCTGGCTAGGATCCAATGGTCTCCCTCACGCAACGGCGAGGCAGTAGCCTCACAGACGAAGCACCCATGGATTACAAATGGTCCATCTAACAGTGTTTGAAATTTACTCGTATAATTACCACAATTCCTCGAAATGTTTATCTCTGAAGATTGCCTTCCAACTAACGGAAAGCAGTTGCAGTGCTCACGGATAGAGCGTGTGCGTGGATTTCACGAACAGCCTGACCCTGTTAAACATAGATTTCAATCTGAACATGAAAGACTCAAACGGAAAGGCAGAAAAGTTATCCAAGGAACTATGTGTGACCACATCATCCGCAAGGTGTTCCAGCGAATGCACATTGCACACCATCTCTGCCTGACCATACAGTTTACGATAATTGGATAAAAATATATGCATTAATTGTTTTGTAAAGTCAAAATGAGTAACACTGAGTGTGGGGTGACATAAAATATATATAGCAGCAGACAAATCTAAAAAGTAAGTGTACTTAACACTGTCCAAAATATTCCGCAAGACCACCGGTCCGATGTACAATAAAACTTGTCGGCATTCAGTAGCCTTCCGTGTCTTAAAGTCTGTCAGACCTCAGCACTTGTGAGGGAAGTCACAAGATAGGCTCTTCCGACATATTAAAATCCGTCCATTTATATGTTGGAGTGCTTGCGAGCTTCAGCGAACGCTCCTGGAGACCGGTCCCGACATCAACTTGTTAAATATACGACAGACAACGCTCAGGCACACTGAATGCATAAAGTCAATGGGAAAAGTGGAGATCATATCGACCGATGGAGACATAAACGGGGAGAGGGACTTTGGGCGTGCGATGCGAAACAATGCGTCCGTTCCAAGAGAACCACGTTGTGGCATGAATGTTACTTTTCGTTCGCAGTATAGACCTCGTTGGTTACACTTGTCACAGCCGTAGTATGCACCATGACCGCGCACCTGTTTAACATATGAGCGAGCCGGTGTATCACAGATCACTGCTTTTAAACAGACGGTAATCGGAATATTGTTAATCTTTATGCCACTGCTTAACACATCGTTCAGTTCTTGCAGTGTCCAAGAGATATACGTTGACATCTTCAGGTTTGTTGCCACCTCCGTACACACCAACCACAAACGGCTTGGTTACCATCGGCTCATTCAGGCGACAAAGCACAGGCCATATTGTTAACTTTCCTACGCTCGATGGTGATAAACCATCAACACTCAGCTGGATTCCTACGGACGTCACATGCTGTAGCCGGCTACCTAGGACAGCATTCACAATGTCCTTAGCCAACCCCGAATGAGCGTATATGCCTGGATAAACGTCACGTGTCGGCGAACTTCTCGGTGTCACTGGGTAACTCCGGTATTCTTTTCTTTAAGAGACGCAAAAGTCATGTCACCTGCAATTTAGGAGTGTTGCTGGAAGTTGCTCAATCTCGCAGGCGATCGACAACGCTAGCCTTAGGAAGATCAGCTTCCGGATCTTGCACACCAGTTTGTGTTGAGCTGTCTAGTACATCTGAAATCAGTAATTTGCCTTTTGAATGTTCAGCTTGCCTTCACAAAGCGGTTGTGATATGCGTTCCGGTACGGACGTCATAGAGGTCGGAGAGCGTTCGCAAACGTCTGCATTCTCCAACGATTCTTGTACATAACGGTTAAGCTGGGCAAGCGAGCGCTGCACATCCCGATAAATGGTGGAACGGTTGGCTAGCGCTTCCGAAAACCACTATTGCTATAAAGGATAAAATAATTTCTCTTATTTCGCCGTCATTATGATTCTGCTCAGACATAATAGCAACCACTGAAAACCTCAAAAGAAACAGAAGCGCCAAGCTAGGCGTAAAATCGAACGCGGCGCGCCTGAATACATGAAGCGGTTCGAGTTCGGATAAACAATGAGCACGTTTATCCGTACAACGAATATTTCCTGAATATGAATGCCATTCCTTTGTGTTATGTACTCCATTTATTATAAGAATAACCTTAACAATGACGCGCAGGAGGTTGGATATACTTTCATTCATGGACACACAATTGGTCAAAATAAAACAACCCCAAATTTTTCTTAAACAGCCTTAATTCACCCCTAATTGGTTCCAGCAGGGTGTGAGTTGTCCGGTTACTGTTTTCTGAGCTGTGTTCATTTTCGTATCTTTGTACAGGATCACCCTTCCGAACTCCTTACAACTGTTTTTTGAGTTCGATAGTGCAACAAATAATTCATTTTACACGGTGATGGTTACAGCTAAATGGCTGTGGGCATATGGACAGTTAGATACATCAGGGACACGAGTGTTAGCTGAGTGTGTACGGCCTACAACAATTTGGTGTCCCCTCAAAAAATATCGAATTTTGCGAACCGGATTAAAACCTCCGCTCGATTGCTACTTGGGATACTGCCAAAATATGGGCTATAACGTGGTACATTATTATGAGCTTGTAATTTTTACGAAACTGCGGAATGTTTTCTGAGTAATACAGCCTACATGTAGCGTTCTTACAGAACACCTTACGGGACTTTGCAGACAGCAAACAGTGACGTGATAATTCACATTTCGAATAATATGCATGAATCTTGAGTAAACGCAATGGACGCTCTAAAAAACTCTATAATGTTCCACGTGATGTTAGTGTAGTGGACATAAACACCCAGAATACTCCAGCATGATCGCGGAGCCAAAATTTGGTAAAACCAAAGCGAAATGACCCGCAGTATTTCGTGAAGATGTGTTAAATTTAAAATTTCACTAAACGAAATAAAATATCCTACGGAAACGATCAGTGATGTTACTCCTAAGATATTTACGCTGAAAACAGATGGTTGGTTCCGTTGGTATTTAACCCTCCAGAAAGCTGTACACGAGCGACAGAGAACGCAGAGAAAACGCACGGCTCACGACCTCGGGGGTAGATTTTGAATTATTGATTATCGCATCAATCGATTAACTTGGTTTGACCATGGACTGTACAAGTGAGTTAGATAAAAGCGAAAAGAGCGAACAATAAACATTATAAAGTACAAAGTGCTGTGCAGAACGCTACATATACCTACATCTTAAGGACCACACGGGACGATGTGCAATTATCCTACGCCATTTTTCACGGAAAGTGAGAACGTGGGAATGTGTTCTGCGAGTGTGTGGTGGACATGTGTGTGCTCTCGTCCCTCGTCCACTAACAATTTGAGACACCTTTCTTGAAGAGCAGGCGAAACGTAATCCCATCAAACATCAAACGTATACTACCAGCACTGTGAGGAATATGGTAAGCAGTTTGTTCTACCCTAATCTGGGAAGATGAGAAGAAAAAAGAGAAGAGTGCGAAGTGAGCCACAGCCCACTCGGCGACAGTCAAAAGCGCGCCAAATGAGAAGCGCGTGGAAACTCCAAGTGCGTTGAACAACGCTTGAAAAGGTTCACGTCCAACGACCTTGGATAATGCATGAATAGGTGTGACGCGCAACCGAAACCAGCGAGCGCGCACGAATCGAATTTGAGTTGTGTAACGGGGGGAGCGCATTTCCTTTCGTACCCGCGAAACTCAAATTGGTATCGACTAATAATGCACCGACTGATCTTGAGGTGCAATTTCCTCATTGGGCAATGGGCTATCCCAGAGGGATTGGAGAAAAGCACAGATAAATACAATTATATGCACATATAAGTGTACACACGAGTATGTATATATACGTATGTGTGTGCAAATAAATGTGTATAATAATGAATATGTATTTATAAGTACATATATATATACTCACATACATATATTTGTATATTTTTGTGTATATTTGTATAAATATAGAAAAACACTTGTATATCTATATATAAGCATATAGATATATATACATATATATATTTATATTCACCTGTACATGCATGTGCACAAAAATCTGTACAACGTGATATATGTATATATCACGTTTTACACACATATATATCTATTTCAGAATGATACATATAAACATATATATATATCATTCTTATACAAATACGCGAATACTCATATTTATATGTGTACATATATATGTACATATTATTACATATATATACATGCATATATATACGTATATATATATATACATATTTCTGTTTATATGTATTTATGTATATATACAAATACGCAAATACTTATATTTATATATATGTACATATGATTATAACTTATATACATATATATATGCAATAATATGTACATATATATGTATAAATATAAGTATTTACGTATTTGTATATATACATAAATATATTTCAACGAAAATATGTATATATACACGTGTATGTGTGTATGTACATATACTTACATATATATGTATATACAAATGTGTATATTTAGCTTAAGCTAAAATACATTTATATATATGTATATGAATATATACATAACCATACATATTTCTATATATATACATATACATTTGTACGCATTTGTGCACCGCATTTCCATACGGGCAGCCTGGCGGCAGGTCTATTCCTCTATGCTTCTTGGCACTTGCAGCTGTCTGCGAAGTGTTAATGAAAAAGCTTGTACAAGTTTCCCGTTGAAATCTGCATAAGTCTTCAACATACTCCTCGAACTTTCGGTACTTCATCTTGACTAACCTGTACATGCTGACTCAACGTACGGAAGTGATTTACCCATAATGGACCAATTAAACACTTTTACGTTCAATGCTATGATATATGATGTTTTTCAGATCTCACTTGGAAAGATCACTTGTACCATTTTACTAAAACTTTAGGTCACATTCATTCCATCAGAGTTTTCCAGTTTTTCGTGTACGAAAGCGAATGCACTCCCGTGTAACGGGGCGTGCTGCTGTGTTGTCGGTGCAGTTTTAGTTTTCGTTTGTGTAAGTCGTGTGCATGGCTTACCGGGCCTTCAGCTCATGTTTGTTCGTATCGTTTCTCTTTTCGGAACTGTTGTTCGAACCCCTACTTCGGAAGAGCGCTGTCCCCTGGTGCCTCCACGTTGCCCGAAGGTTGGTCCGCGAAGTCACGAGTATTCAAAGTAGAGTCGACTGGCATGCATGCTACATAGGTGAGTCGTTAGGAGAGGAGCAAACGTTCGCTGCGTGCGCTTAGTTGCACGACCGAAGAAAGTGGCACTGAGTTCATATTAGGCCCCCAATAGCGTGCGTACATAGAATCATGCGTACAGAACAGACAAGCAATAAAACTTGGTTGCAGCCGAGATCCTTGGAGTAGCCACACGATCACTGGTCACTACATGTGACAATGAAACGTTAAGGATTATTGCGTAGGCGACAAATTCCTCTCTATTCTGACTTTGCCTTAACACTCATATCGCTACTTCGGATTGCCCATCATTTATTCAATCTCACAGTTTTCGCCGATAAACGTAATTTTGATTTCGGTGGTTGAGTAGTAACACGTCCTATAGGCTTAACTGTCATTTTCAGCGTTATTAGCTCTATGTCGTTTTATTTAAAATGCGTAATTCCCCCTTCGCGCCGTGAGCTCAGGTTTACTCCAACTGATATCAAACGATGGAACCCCACGAACCTTGTCGGCTGACAGGAACGGAACAGCGGGGCGTCCATGCTGCATCTTGCTTTAACACATGCTCCCTTCCGTACCCTTCCAGGACCTCAAACGCACATTTCTGTGACGGACTGAGGAGATTGACCAACCAGGGCCCGAAGTCAGTGGGCAGTGGGCATGAGACCGTCTTCGACTCCAAACCAATTCCGGGCAGTGGGACCCCATTGTTACATGGATAATGTTACGATGTGGACCCAATCTCTCCCGGTACCGGTTTTGTGTTAATACATGTTCCCCGTCGACCTACGGTTTCTGATTTCTGTGAGACGAGCCTTGCGGTGTTTCGATTGTGAAAACTGAACAGTGTTGTCACCTGTGGTTGACCCTTTTGCATATCTCAACCGTACCTTGTCTTCCATGCCGACTCAACCTGTAAAGTTCTTTAACTAGAGTCTCCCAATACTCATGGCCATCGAGAATTTTTAGTGTTCGAATAAGTGCAATGTTCTGTGGACGCGGCCAGGACATACTTTTAGCAAGGTTGTTTATTTGCTCCCTGACACATTACTTCGGATGACGACGCTCTTCATGGCATCTTAGAATACTTCTTAGGACTCCAGCGTTTTTCTGGTCTTGTTATGAGTAACGTCAACGTGCTCAAGTTGAGCTGGTTAACAATATCCCATTAGAACTGTGAGAGTGGGAACTTGGTGCCCCTGTGAAAGCGTGAACACAGCACGCCGGCGTCCCGAAGAGGCCTCATCCTGGCCAGATTCCTCTTTTGCCTGATCAAGTTACTACAAACGAGAGTCGTCTAGTAGGCAGGGTGGTCATCAAACTGTAAGTTGGACACAGTGAACGGTCATTAATGACTTCTGACCCTATTTGGTACTGGATAAAACCGGCAGTCTACAGTTAGAAACTTCAGGTAGGCCGATTAGACTGCCCGAGAAGTTACCTCGATTCGATGTTCGATCGTAATTTCGTGGATATGGCCTACGATACGTTTAAAAACACAAATGAGAAGGCGGATAATTTGTTTATACAGCGTAAACTCTCTCTTTTCACGACCTCTTCCCCGCTGAATACGTGGTTTCTCTAATGACTGTTCCGGTTTAATCGCAGGACATGAAATTACTAGGAAATAAAGGGACCTGAATGCTTTTCGTTTGTAATGGGTCTGAGCAACAAATTCGCGAACTCATGAGCTTTCGCAAGAACATGACCTAGTGAGTGCTCAGCTGATGAGTACTTTCTTATTTTAGTGTGACTGGGAGAGAATAAACATTCAGCCCTTTTTCTGGGACGTTTGACCCAACAATGTCACAGTTAACCCAACCAAATGTAAATTAGGCAAGACTACAGTAGGATTTCTGGGTCACAAGATCTCAGAAAGTGGAACCGCCGCACTCATGGATAAGGTCAGAACTATCCGCGAATACCCCGAGCCGAATTCTTTTATGCAACTTGGTCGTTTTGATGATCCGGTGAACTACTACAGCCGTTTCATACCTCACTGTGCGCATATAGTGCGGCCAATGATCAATCTCCTCTGTGGACGTGAACGCAAATTTCACTGCATGGAGGCTGCACGCACTGCGTTCGTTGAACCCAAGGATACGATAGACGAATTGGCTTTTCTTGCTCATCCTAATCCGAACACACCACTGTTACTCGTAACCCACGCTTCGGACACAGGTGTTGGTGCTGTTTTTTAGCAGTACATCGAAAACAATGGCAACCGTTAGCTTTCTTCTCCGAACTTTCACAGTCCGACGAATCCCACTACAATGCGTTCGGTAGAGAATTGGTAGCCATCTATTTAGGCTTTCTCTGTCCAGTGAAAGACAGGACCTTTACGGTTTAGATTGAACATAAACCACTGAGCTATTCCTTAACCACTTCATCCGACAGGCATACCCAAGGAAATTTAGGCACCTGGATTATATCTGTCATGTACGACATGTCTCGGGCACCGAAAACAATGCCGCGAAAGCTCTTTCACGCGTTCATAACCTCAGCACAGCTGCTGACAATGGCATTGACCATGGCTGTCGCGCAAACCAGTGATTCAGAGATCAAACATCTTCGCCAATAGAGCTCTCACGATCCATCCCGTGTCCCCGACATCTTCAAAGGGAGCAACCCTCTGCGACACTCCACAGGGCACACCTCGCCCTGTAATGCCTGCATCTTTCCGCCGCATGGTGTTTGGGACACTGCATAATTTGTCTCATCTCGGTATACGCGCTTCAGGTAAACTTGTCATTGAATGTTTCGTATGGCTTAAGATGAACCAGGGCGTCCGCAATTGGAGCCGTTCATTTCTTCAGTGCCAACGTTCCGAAGTCCATTGTCATGCAAAAGTCTCCTTCGGTACTTTTCTTTTGTTAGAAGCATGTTTCCACCACATGCACGTTGATCCAGTGGACCCATTACCACCCCGCAAATGTATGTCTGTTGACATATGTGGCTTGCAGCCATGCATCAGACACGGTAGCTAGCGCTTTCCTGGAACGTTGGGAGGCACAATTCGGTTGTCCAATAGTGGTGACCACATACTGTGCATCGCATCTTGGAGGGCATTTTGCGGCCCTCTTAAATGGGTTGGGAAGCAAACACATGCGCACAACAGCTTACCATCCGGTAGCAAATGGGGTAGTTGGGCGCTTCCATCCCCAGCTAAAAACATGTCGGAATGCATATGTTAATCCTTATTGGAAAGAGGTACTCCCGTTAGTTTTTTTAAGGCTGCGAAACATGGTGGAAGAGGACTGAAACGCTACTGCGACCGAACTAGTTTTTGTTTGCACACTTAGTTTACCGGGTGAACTCGTCTCACCTGCAACTTCAGCACTGTACGATTACGGCAGCGACACAGCTCGTCAGACGCACCACATGTAAACATCAGCCGTGCACGCACACGCTAGACTGTCCTCTAGTACTTATGTCCTTCTACGTACGGATGACTTGCGTCCACCGCATGGTATCTTCGTAAGAGACGTCTACCGTTAGCCAAAACGGCAAACGGGATGTAGTTTCTGTCGACAGGCTGAAACCAGCATTTATGAAAAAATCATCAGCTACACCTCCGGTACCAGCAGAAAGCGTTCCGTCCCCGGAACCCCCTGCGGTTGTCGATACTCCCATCACTCCAACCCATGTTCCCTCTAGCTATAGGCATAATCCTTTTGGTAGGAAGCTTTGCTTGTGTGCACATTTCGTGTAATATGTTATCATTCCTTTTCTGGAGATGACGTTTTTCATTATAATGTTTACAAACATTCGTACTAATCGTTTATGCCCACCTGCTTTTTTGAGTTATGGTATGTCTGGACGTAACGGTGTATTTTTTTACAAAAAGCAAAAGTTTTCGCATTTGAATGTTAACTGTCTAACTGCTCATTCTTTTTTGAGTTTGTGGGTATCTTGGCACTTCAAAAACACCAACAAACTGTTTCCTTTGGCTTCTATGACCGCAATTGTCTGATATGTCACCAGGTCCAAAAACCGAATGACGTTGTTCTGGACCAAGTTTATTCGCTTTCTAGTCTTTTTCCTTCTGGAGTCTGTCAACTTTAGACAGGATCACAAAAAGAAGAGGGAACCAAAAGCAACGACACTCAATATTGTAGTGACTATGAAACCGTCGGTTGTGGAATTATTTAGTCAACCGGATATGTTGACATGATGAGTTATTCTTTTCCGCATGTCCAGCGGGTACTTCACTACGCTTACCCTCATCCAGACGATCCGAACATAGTGCAAGGAGGGAAGTCCCAGCCACCAATCGTACAGCCCTGGACAAACCTACCTCCCTTTTCTCTCAAAGGTTTTTAGGGTTGGAAAGCCCGCTGCGATGAACAAGAAACGCACCGAAGACTAAATAACAATCAAAAGAATCCTATCAGCACAGCAACCATTTTCAACCGATCCACCCTCGAACTTTGACATTCCCTATCCCGCGCCATTATATTTTGTGTGTATCACTCTGGTACCATGGTCAGCCAAAAAGACGATATACAATTTCTCTTCACCCTCTGGGGGAGAGCCATTTAGCAAACATGATGAATAACGTTTTCGATAGTCGCATCCATCTGTATATTTTTGATGATTTTGGTCTTTTATCTGCTCTTGTTTTAGTCAGGCTATCCATTTTGTAATATCCGTCCCGGGGCTAGAATCACAACTCGTTCCGTGCATCGCTAGCTTGATGTGTTTCTCTGGACTCTTTATTTCTACGGGTCGATACTAGTACACGGAGGTCAACGCGCTGAGTCCTTGTTTTCATTGTTCATCGATTTTCAATTGTGAGTACTGGCTGTTAGATTAGTGCCACCGCCTCACCATCGACAAGCCAGCAAACTGATCCAGTGAGAGGCACTTTGCTCGGGTTACGTGCCAGCTATTCTTCTGGTGATAACTTCATGGGAAATATTGTGGATGATATACTCGCCACCCATATGCATTGTAACATGTCGCTGACGGGTCTCGGTAAACGGCAGCGGTTATGGAACTATTTTTCGCATTTGGCGGTTGATCCGCAAACACTACCGAGAATATCACGGTCGAACGAACTGCGTTGCATTGGCGGTGGCGAGCACGTGCTTTTGAGCCCGGCAACTTCACCGCTGCATGCTTGCTATCGAGCACGCACGCTACCGCGTAATGTACATACCCGCCTACACACAGATGGAATGACTGTCTTGGGAGATTCCTTAAGACAACGCTGGCCAATACAAGGTCGGTTAATCTGTCCGTGGCTCGGAGAAGCTTTTGTTGGCGTACTCTATGGAAAGTTACGTCGAAGAGTATCCGGAAAACTTGATTGGAGAACTGGATTTGATGTTACGCAATGGACTTCGTATTCCTGGAAGCAATTTTATCGTATCTGTGAACTTGCAGGCGATTAACTGTGATTCTCCTGTGTGTGCTTACGTCAAGCAGGCCAAAAACCACACAGGCTACCACGGCTGTGATAAATGTACAGTTCAGACGGCTATGGCCGATCAGTTACGAACAACGCAACGAGTAGACGAGAAATATATTGTCGACACGTGAAATCGACGAGAGCGAGCGAAGAGAGAGATGAAACGTCAACACAGCGAAACGTCACGCGAGCAGGCACCGGAGCAGAAACCTTCGAGTGCGCGGGTGGTCTGCCGGTAACCGTACTCGTTCAAACAAACGTTT
>QNGE01007004.1:0-26344 GCA_008508345.1 Paragonimus westermani
ACTCTGGACCTCGGATGGGTTCACACCACCGACAGAAATAGAATACTCAGTCTTCTACCAGCCGATCTACGCATCTTGGTATGTTGTCTTCATCACTGATGCAAATCCGGCCAAAGTCCAGATTTTTCGCAGTTAGGTCTCTTCTAAAATTATCAAATCTGCCAAACTACTTATCAGTGAAATGCAGTCAGGCCACTGTGAGCACGTTAGAATGATGACAGATCCCCTTGAAGTTTGCGCAGATGACAAGCAGATGTAAGTTCCGCGCACTGCCATTTCATTTACGTTCCAACTACATTAAACCCTCATGCAGTTGCGGTCCCTTTCTAAAATGTACAATTGGTTGCACATGGTTCCAATATCGACCACCAACTGTGATTCTACAGTCAAAGCCTGAGCAAAGTTTCCATTAGGTAGTTGAAGAAGTCTGGCCCAGTTGGCTGTCTATCATCTAAAAGTGTTAGAAATAACGTACAGTACAGGTGAGAACACGATACCATGTTTAAAGATTGTATGAACGATTTAGCGTATACCATCCGTTCGGGGCACCTGAGTTCATTTTTGTCTAAATCTTATAGATGTAATCGCGCGCACAACGCCGGGGTACCTCCGTAGAAACTATGGATTTCTTCAGAATCGACTGTAGGATTTGTTAAATTGTTGAAGTGTGACAGACCTATTCATGAGCGACGTGATGTTTCCTAACGCTATGTAGAAGAGGCTCCTTAGTGGCATGGACTCCTCTGGTTTGTGAGCATTTCTAACCGTTACTGAATGTCTTATTTTTACTGTACACTGAATTTACGCGTTCTGTGTTCTTCAGTCTTTCAAAACAATTGTTTATATCATCTGAGCAAAGAAAACTTAGATTAATCTCATTGCTTATGTGTAGGCCTCTTTGCCCACGAACACTCAACCAGTGGTTCTGCATACTATGTAGAGTTCATTCGGTCTTCGTGCATTTCCAGATGGTTCAACTTTGAGTACGCCAGATTCGGCCACTTGTTTTACTTGCAGTGATGTAGCAGAAGCCTACTGAATGTGAGTCTAGGATTACATTTGATGGGGTGTACGAAGCAAGTTTTTGGGCAAGCCGTCCGCGCTGCGCTTCCATACGCTGATTAGAGTTAGGATCTATGATGCACTGACTAACAATTTCGCCACCAAAAGCGGCACACGTTTTGGCTGTTCTCTTCCACATTTTACCCAGTTCCCCTATAAATGAGCTAAAGGGGAACAGCTTCCAGTGTCCTCATCATTGAAAGACACTTTTGCTCCGTATTAACTGTTTCGGAATGCCACCACCTTCATGAATTGCAAATTGCTTCTGTAAGACTGTTATACGCATTTTATGGTAGCTTGCGATGACGTAGACATTGTAGTTGTCGACCGGTTCATGTGCGTAAGAAATTGCATTTCTAGCGGCGGAGGTACAGGAAGTAAGACAAAATTCCCTATCTTAAAGGCTGAGGGCGGTTTTGCTAGTCTAGGACGTCTCTGGTGACCTGAGAACACTTGGAGGTCTGAAGAATAAGGCAACTTAGAAGAAAGAAGCTACTCTATGGTTGAGAAACTTGGCCATTCAGAGTGCAAAACATGAAAAGTCTGTAGTGTACGAAAGTTCGAATTCCGTGAGACCACCAGGTAAGCAACAGTGAGGTTAATAAATGAATACTGGAAAAGGTGTTTGTCAGCACAATCTTTATGTAGGCGCAGACACATAGTTGGTCCATTTAAAAAGATTACCAGTTGGTAGTATGCCAAAACAGTGCTCATTTAGAGCGATACCGCGTCCGATGCACACACACAGTGACAGTCGGTCGGGTTCACCTCCGTGGGTGGGGCCCTAATCACTCACAAAGTCGGCGGTCGGTAACCTTGGAAGTGAGTTGCCTGTGAAATAACTGCAAGTAGTAATGCGTGACATCCAACTTCACATGAAAGTTGTTCATGGGTGATGTTTTTGCCAATTAGCGCACATCTATTGGGCTGATCACGTGAGAAATACGGCCGCACGCTAGCGTGTATTCCGGAAAGTTCGGGATGCGCGAGCAATTGGTCAACTACTCACGTTGCATAGCTTGTGATGGTTAGGTCGAGTACTGCGCATGCTAACTAAGTGTTCACCGTACCGGGCAGTATATACTGAGACCACTAACAGTTAGGTAAAACTGCATGGTTTTCAATCAACAGCGCGGCCACGAAACACGAAGACTGCGACTGTTCCATTGAGCAAAGTGGATAAGTGTCTCCTGCCTGATTGGGGTCATGGTGGTCGCTCAAATTGCTGGTTAAAAGCGTTATCCAAGATGGCAGCGTGTCACAGTTAACGGCGTGCTTCCATTCATACAGTTTCTAATTCTCCCGTTTAGTCTTCTTTTAATATTTGCAAACCTCCTCAGCCGTCTTCTCCTCTTCTGGGATAATCCACATCACTGTTGAGGTTAGCGGCTGCCCGAACCACAGTACCTCCTGGTCACATTCAAGGCCGTTGTGATGATGGTGATGATGAAAGATGTCTTGCTTTCACTTACAGTTCGGTTTTTTGTTTGTAAATTCCAGATGTGTTGATGTTGAACGACTGCGTTTAGACGGACATACTTTTTTAAATAATTAGTTCCTGCTTCTTCTGTTCCTTCTGCTTCCGAGTCTGAGTTTGGTGTTCTTTTGTATAAACTGGCGTATCGCTGTCTACCAGGATGTTGTTGCTTCGTTTGCGTTGCTCAACTTCGTCATGCGCAGATGACACATTTAGACACAACCCAACCTTCTGGTACATAGTGCACAAAGCGTGTTCTTCTCCAACGGACTAGAAAAGTAAGTTAGCTTCCGTTGAGCAAGCTACATTTTCAGAGGGCGATCAATGTCAGTCTAGAATGTAAACAACAATCACTTTGGCCACAAAAGGGCAGTTCATAAAGTGCCACTTTATACTGAGGTTTGTTGCATGTGCACCACGAGTTCGCTGACTGTTTTGTCACAGCGCTTTAGAAAATCTGTATAAATAATGGTATGTTCTGGAGAACATCTGTTTTCCCCCAAAACTGCTCCTGTTTCCACACTAGAAATCAAGCACTACTCTCGGTCAGAATGTTCGGTTTCATCACTGCATTTTGATGTCACGATTTCCACAAATATTTCCGGTTTTTCGTCACTATATTTAACGGTGCACCCGACTGGTGATTTTATCTGCCTTCTGATTCCTATGTAGTTCACGAAAATAAAAACGGACATATTCCAAACTAGTTTTAATCCTTCAGATCTGAAGATATGTCTTTACCCTGACTTCTAGAATTAGAATCGGATCGGTCACATATACCGCGATCTGTTGTCCACTTGTCTTGCACACACGTGGAAAGATTGTGAGAATGACGTTCCGCGGTCGCTTGTTTGTGTTGTTATCTTCAGGGGTCATGACAGTTGGCAACGTGTTTTCCCTACACAATAGCTACGATTCGTGCTGGTCTGAGGTTGGTTATACAGCACCGGATGAGGCTCCCAGAGACACCTAGTGCATCACGACCTGGACTCACGCACGAAGCGATCATCACTATTCACTCGACTACACGGTCGTGCGAAAGCGCGACACTCGCGAGGTGTGTGTCACGCAGACGATGCTGTATTTGGCAGAGATGAAGAGAGTTATTAGACAACTACGAAGCGGACAGGCTGCAGGTGGAAACAGATTGTCAGAGTAGCTTTCGGAGCATGGCGGTCCAGTTGTACATCGTGCTTCACTCCAGTCGGTTCACTCCACCTGTGGGCAGAAAATGGTCCCCTAGGAGCTCAAGGATGCTCTTATCGCACCTTTATTGAGGGGTAGGGTTAAGAGCAGCAAGCAGTGCACCAACGGTTGTCGCGGCATCGATCTGTGAACTGCATTGGAAAAGTGTTAGTGTGAGTTCGGCTGAATGAGCTCAATGTAGACGCTTCGGAGACCAGTGTACTCGCGCAACAATGGGAATTTCGGGCAATTGATAGTACGACCAACATGGCGTTTTCTGCTGGCTGACACCGCCTGAAAGGTTGGAATGAACGTAACCGGCGAATATACGCCCGGTTTGTGAATTTCACCAGTTCGTTCGATTGCGTGATCCGAGAGGCGACATTGTGGACGGTGTCTGATGAGTTTAGACGACCAGATAAATTTGTCACTTCAATTAGAATGTTGTCCATGGATATGAAGGTGTTGCTGCAGCCGAGTGTTGATTTTGACATTTTCACCGATCTTGAGTGAGGTCGTGTCTTATCCTCGACTATGGTCAGTTCACATTTGACCGCAATGTTAATAGTTGCTTCTCACAAATTTGGGCATAATAGGACAGTTGAGTACCGCACGGATGACCGCATCAATAGAGACTCGTGGATATCTGCACATAAGGATATCTGCAAACAGTCGACAGGTATGTCTGTGGACCGCAACATGCAAGCCCACGTTTTCGAGGCTAGTGCTACGTTCGAACGTGTTGGAAGACGTATCAGGAAGAACGACAGATTGAAGATAGAAACCAAGCTGCTTGCCCACCGTTCAGTGGTTTTCTCTCTGCGCTGTTTTTCGGCCGTGAAATTAGGACAATGTATGGCGGGAACGTGTGATATCCTAACCACTTGCATCTGCGATGTCTGAGATGCATCGTGAGTACCCGGTGGTGAGACATGTTTGTGGACCGCAACATGCAACATGTTGGCCAGGACACGTCCGTGAGATGGCTGACTAACGAATTTCGAAGGAGTATTTTGTGGATAGCTGAAGACAGCTGAGTGATATTTTGGTGGTCAGAATGTGAGTTGTCAGAATGTTGTCGGAATGGATCTTTCGCTTTGTGATATTGATTTCAGGTTTTGGGAGGACTCGGTTATGACTCGGATTGTCTGATTAAGGACGACTTGGATCACTTTTTGAATGTTCGATAGGCGACAGTTCCGCGCCTCTCCTGTTCAGTCCTGGACATAGAGTAGATCAATCTTACTGTAATGCGTAGAAAACGACTAATCATTTATCCATGGACGCGTCGAAACTGAAGCATAACACTTGCAAAAGCCAGTGATCTGTGCTTGGTTTGGCTTCATGAATAATCCCTCTGGTCTACATCAACGAATATGGATTCACATGAACTGCCTGTTGGCGGCACACTCTTGGATGAAGAATTGGACACGGTTGATTTCAGCGTACAGCCCGTACAGGTGCATATTGCACTATCACTTCAGTGATAGGAAAAGCTGTGTAAATCGCACAACAAGATTCTAGTCCCATTTGCGCTACCGAATCCATGGTGGGCATCTCCAAGTTTTTGTATGGCTTCATTTCAGTCACACTCGACTCTTATTAGTACAATGGTACAATGGTACGCGCACAGGGTGGTCGATCGATTGAACTGGCGCCACTAACTGCCGAGTGTTGGCCCGATGTGTTAGCGCGGTCAATGACAGACACACCACCTGGTCTACTGAGGTTAACTTCGGGGTGAGAACCAGCCGCCCTGTCGAGTGGTATTGGTATGAGTAACTGAGGTAACAAGATTATCTGAAACACGGCCCGGGGGCACGTTGACAAATAATGAACTGATGCATTCCATTACCCGCCGAGATAGGATGAATGTGGTCAACTTGCTAGATCGGAATACCACTCATATTTTGTTGTTTTCCAACTTCAAGAACGTGTCCATTGTAAAGGTGGATACGAACTCTAACTGGGCGAAGGTGAATTCCTGGTTCAAGTAATTCCTTATCAAGCGACATCTGTTAGAAAGCGTGTACGAACGAACTAGGAATGAAAGATGATCGCAATCAAATAACACTTGCAAAAGCCAGTGATCTGTGCTTGGTTTGGCTTCATGAATAATCCCTCTGGTCTACATCAACGAATATGGATTCACATGAACTGCCTGTTGGCGGCACACTCTTGGATGAAGAATTGGACACGGTTGATTTCAGCGTACAGCCCGTACAGGTGCATATTGCACTATCACTTCAGTGATAGGAAAAGCTGTGTAAATCGCACAACAAGATTCTAGTCCCATTTGCGCTACCGAATCCATGGTGGGCATCTCCAAGTTTTTGTATGGCTTCATTTCAGTCACACTCGACTCTTATTAGTACAATGGTACAATGGTACGCGCACAGGGTGGTCGATCGATTGAACTGGCGCCACTAACTGCCGAGTGTTGGCCCGATGTGTTAGCGCGGTCAATGACAGACACACCACCTGGTCTACTGAGGTTAACTTCGGGGTGAGAACCAGCCGCCCTGTCGAGTGGTATTGGTATGAGTAACTGAGGTAACAAGATTATCTGAAACACGGCCCGGGGGCACGTTGACAAATAATGAACTGATGCATTCCATTACCCGCCGAGATAGGATGAATGTGGTCAACTTGCTAGATCGGAATACCACTCATATTTTGTTGTTTTCCAACTTCAAGAACGTGTCCATTGTAAAGGTGGATACGAACTCTAACTGGGCGAAGGTGAATTCCTGGTTCAAGTAATTCCTTATCAAGCGACATCTGTTAGAAAGCGTGTACGAACGAACTAGGAATGAAAGATGATCGCAATCAAGAACATGTTCATCAATACTGCTGTTGTTGCAGTGCCTTGGGTGTCAACACTTTGCCCGCCCCTGTGAATTGGGTCGTAGTCACGATTGCTGTTATTGTTAGACGAATTGCATTTGTGCCCACACTTTCTGCCTGTATTAAGTATTGAGAAAGTTGAAGTGAGCTGATGGTAGAGTGCAAACCACAGCTACCTAAAACACTTGACAATTTAAATCCTCCGAATTTTCATGGGCTGTGTTGTCTTTTTCTAACGTAGTCGGTTTTTATGATGTATGACTTCACCAGTGATACAAGTTGCAGAAGCCACTTGCAGTGGTTCCGTCTCGTCGATTTATGATCGCGTTACTGTTATGGTCAAACCTGTTAAACTGACGGTAAGGAATGAACTAGCTCGAACCCAATGCTTTGATGAGCCACAATTTGTGGGTATGTCCGCAATGTTCACTCATTTCTGTTTACTCGCATCTTTATAGATGGCAATGCGTAAAGAAATTCACTGTAGATTGTGAGGTAGACCGGCACTATTCGTCCTGCGTTCTAAATGTTGTACAACTGTCGATCAAATAGCATCAAATAGGTCAGGACACTCCTTACTGTCTGTAGTCCCGTCTTTCGGGCCAATAAACAAGTAACAATGACTGGTTATCCTCAGCAAACTGCAGTTCTCGGAATATACGACCACTTAATCATCCGATGATGTTAGCAGCATATTGTGTTATAATTGTCACAGACATTTTCATTTTTATCTTCTGAGCCAGCAATATGCGCGTTTTGTGGTTGAGGTCTTGGGTAGCGGAAAAAGTCTAATCACCAGCGTGATGACATTTCTAACTTACTTATGACGTCCATATCTTCACAACTAAGATAACTGTGGTTCATTAAATTTCTAAGGGCTTGACGATCCCCCAGGTTCACTTACCAGAATGGGATACGGGATAGTTCAGCACCTCCACTTTTACACCTTACATGATATGCGTCTGAAAGAGGCTTACTTATCTTAATATATAAGACATTGGGTCATTGTGATGAACATGGCTGTCTGTAATAGAAACTACTGGCCTCACTCACACCGTCCGCTACCTATGCGTTGTCTCACGAATGTGAACCAGGCAACAAAGGGCGCAGTCAAAACACGGGCTTCTGAATCGGATAAGCCAACTGTACTCGCACATCGTTCACTGATGCAGTGTTTGCTCTTTCTGGTTACAGCGTTCAACTCTTTGTGACCACAAAACGGTGCCGTAAGAAAAGCAGCCTGATATGTTCTCGGCAGTAGCTTATTTAAAGCACTTGACCAAACTGAACTACCAGTTTCGCCAACCGTTCCTGTGTACGTTTCACAGGAGTGGACAAGATTCTGCCCATCTGAGACAAGGGGATCTTCTGATATATTTGTGTGTTCCTTTTAGCATCTATCAGAATAGTATGAGGAGACTGACGGCGCGGTTATGACCTCTTCATAAAATATGATTTCCTTTAAGTCGAAATAATCTGTACATTATTGAAGGAAAGAACGGATTAGGTGGCTCGGAACACCTAGTTTACAGGAACTGGATATGCACGCTGTACAGTCGTGGACAAAACGAACTGACCAGGGTAAATCATCGTAGGTCAGCTGACTTCCGTCGGGCAGGACGCAGGGTGTGGTTGTCGTACTCGATTCATTCGGGCAAAGTTTATCAGATAATAATCATCCTTTTATTGGTAGATTTTCACACCCACTCGTCGCCCACCTTGACTGTGCACCGTATCTCGAATACCACACAGGAAAGACTGAAACCCAACATGAATTCGTCCAGAAGTGGGCCGTACATTCATTGTAAGATAAATTAAGCTCTCGTACAGAACTTTTGTCACCGATTAGAACAGTCTCGCCATGATACACCCGTTTAATCTAAAAAAACGATATTAATTTGTAATGCACTCGCCGTTAGACCCTTTAGATCAAGCCATTGACAACGTGATTCAGAAAAACCAACTCATCTTCTTTGATCGGTCGTCTTTGACGATCCTCTTTATTTAACTTTCTACGAAAACATCGTGCTTGATCACTTTGTTTTACACAACACAGTCGACTGCCAAATTTTGATCTGAGCATACCGAGTTGAATGGAGTTACAGTGTCAAGGGAATCAGTGATATGACTAGTTGACCTTCAGCAAAGGTCGATTGTTACTGAGTGATAAGCAGCACCACCTATAATGCCTTACTCCACTCAATGTAGGTGAGTGAATCTTCAATCAGTGCTCAAGTGAAACCGCATACGAGTGCTAAGAGCGGAAATCGTGCACACTTTCCTTCCAGATCCGAGGAGACATCCGATGTGAGTTTTTACTCTCATGGTCTTCTTTTTGTCCATCGGTGCGATAACGATCAGCATTGATCAGACGATGCACACGACAGGCAACGTTGGCTTGATGAACCATACTGGAAATCGGACAATTAAAATTGAGTTGAGTAGTTCTTCCTTATCTCAAGTATACAGGCGCCTGTGATTGTTGGTAAAAAAAACCACACGAAGCGTTGTCAATTATTCACCCATTCATGATTTTACCTCCAAAGCAGCTGGAAGATATCGCCGAGGCAGCAGTTTCTGATGAGAAAGTGGAATTGGGCCCGAACGTGATGCTCGCATCTACAACGGAACCCCAGATCACCTGCGCCCTAACAACTCTGCCAGCTTGGACACAATACGAAGTGACCAGTAAGGCTGATCAGGTAGACCGAGCGGAAATTATTGGCCAGGCTTCCATTCCACCGAGTTCATCACCGCCTTCGAAGTTTCTTTACACCTGTACACCACATGATTCACCAGCAAAAATTCCATTGGCAAAAGCCGTCCCAGAACCTCAATCACTACAGGAACTAGACGAGATTGAAGAACAACAGTCTGACGTGAGTAATTATGCTTTTGTTGTCTGTTGGTGGTGCAGTCTTGTTAACTGGACAAAAATGATTACTCTCTGAGTTGTCTTCTGTTTTCCTGGCGCTGTTAAACTCATTCTTTACCAGAAGTTGTGTATATGAAGTCTGCTTCCCTCTCTCATTGTTGTCCAATTCGTGTATGGAAGAACAAATAAACGAGTGTCTTCTCTGTGGTGCCCGCACTGTAGCAGTTTGGTACGGATAAGCATTGGATTGTATGAAGGAAGTACAGATGAGCGGCTGAAACGATGGACGACTGCTGATGGTAGGCTACACAATATCAACATATCAACGTCATCATGCTAGGGATCAGTTGGTGAACCAGGAAGGTCGCATGACCCAATTCAACCAGACATTAACAAACGTGGGATAGGAGTGCACTAACTTGGGATGAATCATGAGTTAAGCAAAAGTGTTCAGCCAGGCAGACACATACGTATTGTGTGCACGCACACACGTTACGGAGCTGAAGTATGCCAAATGCATTGGGTTTTTGAGTCTCAGTGTGTGGCTCAAAGATAAGCCACAAAGCAGTTCACGACACTTCGTTCACTATCACACTTCGCTGATTGTCATATCCAAATGAACATGTAAACTAGGACAGTTCTTAACCCACCGTCGGAGCAGGCCTTATCTTCGCATATAGGATCAGTCATCAACCAAATATGCTATCATCCAGCCCAAATATCCATATAGGGAGTGACTGGTTGAAGCTACAGCGTGAAACGTCCTGTTTGACATGCACGTTGCACTTCCTCGGTGTTCTATTCTGTTTAGTCTGGCACAACCTACCCTAACCTCCCGTTAGATCGTGCTTATTAGAGGAAGTCATGTGAGGCTGGGAAAGTTAAAGCCGTGTGTTTGAAAACCGATGTCATCATCACTGACGTGATATATTTTTCGAACTACTTTCTGAGCAGTTTATCTAAGCTTTCTAAAAGTTTTCAAAAATCATCAACGTGCATTTCACCATGTTTGGAATAAGAGCTAACTAGCGTGTTGTTTTATATTCAAACAAGATCATTCCCTTTGCATGTGGTTAAAGCTGCTTTCATGTATATCTGGTTTTATTAACCAAGTAAACTGAAAAGTAGTGTGCCAACATCCGATTGGATTCTACACTGTAAACATCAAATAATTCGGGTTTTTAAGCAATACAACGATCTGTCGGTTCTAGGTCACCTAAAAAGGCGATCCCATTTAGAGTAACTACCACAAATGCCTAGTTTGAGTGAGAGTTGCACCAACTGCACATTGTTTTTTGCTGGCTGACCTTTTTTAAAGAAAAGCTGCAGGATGCTTAAATACATAAGTACAGTAATTGTATATGGCTGTAATAAATCCTTCGTTCCAAGTCGTTTTTTGCCAATATGTCAAAAGTTAACCAGGACACTTACTGATTAAACCGAATACAGTGCATGTCAATTCTCCTCAGCTGTTTATCTATTTTAAGTGTTCACCTAACTTGCGTCGTCTTTTGTGAGAGGTCGGATCAGTGTGTTTACACACAGGTTCTAAATAAAACTGATTTTCGTCTTTAGTACAAAACTTTCTGATATCATTATAAGCGCTCTTGAGTTCGTTACATTTTTGCATTGAGAAGTCCTGACACTTACTCACTTCCGCGTGTTGGAACTATGTTATGCGTGGAGCTCGCGACCACCGAGACGGTTACAGTGAAGATTCCCATCTTCTTTTGTTTTGACTAGTATCACACAATACCAGTGAAATGGAACTATCCTACATTGAACTGGTTTAGATGAGGCAATTGCGGTAAAACTGGGATTCGGCCGGATTCACACCGGCAACAGAAGTGATGTGATAAAACGCGTTAGGCACGCTATTAGGTGGGCTGGAAGGGCATTTCGGGAGCTCATAAACTTCAACACTGATGCTGATAGATTTCAGCTTGAATTGTTTCAGGAGTCGTGCTTGAGCAGTCAGTCCGTTGGATTAATCTGTTCATCCCATGTGACGCAATGGTTTGGGCAGGTAAATAAGTTCAAATGTGAAATCTTTCAGCTCTCGGTGTGGCTCCATAGCTCAGCTAGCAGAGTGTGAACCGTGTTTGCGTCAACGTTTTCTGTTTGTGCAGTGTGTGCCATAGTTGAGCATATGCAGTCGAAACGGAAACGAAGCTACGACATTCATTCTGTTGTATATTCACTGTTCAGCTTTCCTTCACGTATCTCATATGAACCTTTGAACCGCTGCAATCACTTGATTTTGTTCTCCTTTGATCTACGCCTCCACAACATGCTGTTCCATCTTCTCTTTTCAGATTAGACTAAGCGTTTGCAGACCTGTTCTCTGTAAATTGCTGTGAAATGGTTTAGTGAACCACAGACTTCATAGTAACATTTAAGAGACTGTCAGGCGATGTTTCAATTTTACACCGCAGTGTTGATGACGTACTTTTTATGGTGAAGCGTGAGTTGGACAGTTGGCAGTGGCTCATTTCGTCATCCTTCATTTTTAACAATACCAGATTTCAATAAGATTTCAATCCTGTGTACTGTCTGGCATTCCACACGTGGACAGGGGACTGAGTGGACACCGGGGTGCCGTCGCTTTGTTGATCAATTCAAAAGAGTTACTGAGATTTCCTCAATAACTCATAATCAGTAACAGAACGGTTAGGTGAATTACACTTCACAACAATCCCCGATGATGTATTTGACAAACAATGCAAAAAGTGTTCATTATTCTACGTTGACTGTCTACTATGATGAATTTAGGCTTCGAATTCTCCTATGAACCTCCACTCAACTACCAGCAATGAAGACTCCCGGCTGAGTGTCTTAGCCTTTACGTACCCTTGTCATAAATGCGGTAAACTATGCTTTAAACCAGTGACATTGGTCGCCTTGACGACCAAGGCGCTGCAACAACAGCAGTATTGATGAACATGTTCTTGATTGCGATCATCTTTCATTCCTAGTTCGTTCGTACACGCTTTCTAACAGATGTCGCTTGATAAGGAATTACTTGAACCAGGAATTCACCTTCGCCCAGTTAGAGTTCGTATCCACCTTTACAATGGACACGTTCTTGAAGTTGGAAAACAACAAAATATGAGTGGTATTCCGATCTAGCAAGTTGACCACATTCATCCTATCTCGGCGGGTAATGGAATGCATCAGTTCATTATTTGTCAACGTGCCCCCGGGCCGTGTTTCAGATAATCTTGTTACCTCAGTTACTCATACCAATACCACTCGACAGGGCGGCTGGTTCTCACCCCGAAGTTAACCTCAGTAGACCAGGTGGTGTGTCTGTCATTGACCGCGCTAACACATCGGGCCAACACTCGGCAGTTAGTGGCGCCAGTTCAATCGATCGACCACCCTGTGCGCGTACCATTGTACCATTGTACTAATAAGAGTCGAGTGTGACTGAAATGAAGCCATACAAAAACTTGGAGATGCCCACCATGGATTCGGTAGCGCAAATGGGACTAGAATCTTGTTGTGCGATTTACACAGCTTTTCCTATCACTGAAGTGATAGTGCAATATGCACCTGTACGGGCTGTACGCTGAAATCAACCGTGTCCAATTCTTCATCCAAGAGTGTGCCGCCAACAGGCAGTTCATGTGAATCCATATTCGTTGATGTAGACCAGAGGGATTATTCATGAAGCCAAACCAAGCACAGATCACTGGCTTTTGCAAGTGTTACGTTTCAGATCAGACGCACTGGAGAATTCAAGGCGATGGCACTTTTGAGATAGCCTGATTGTGTTTTTTAGTGGACGCCAAATGGGATAATTAATCAGGGTAACAAATACCGAGATGCGGTAATATCCAAAAATTTAGTGGTATTGCGTTATGTGAGGAAGTCCAGTTTTCTTTTTTCTCCAGACGCAGATTTACCCACAATATTTCCCGGATTATTTTTGTCCACCACATACAGCACTTACTCAGTGCGCCTCTCTTGTTTGCCAACTCATCACCCGTTTAAACCACTGCAGTGTATCGATGTACTCTTGTTTGTTCAAGTAGCTACACAAGAAGCAATACCATGCAGAAATTTAAAAGGGTTATCTGCACACTACATTGTCATTGTTTTCAATCTATTTTAGTTTTTTCTCATCGCAAAGAAACCATAACAACTGGTGTGCACCGGTTCACACCGGAGAACGAACGCACAACGCGTGATTAAAAAACGACTTCGTTTGGCATCACGTGCATGTAAATCGATAAACCTGCCGCATTTATGCATCGAGACTCCATAGGTGAATGAATAGATGTACTTATCCTAAACGGCTCAGAGTCTTCTGACAGATGTTTCATGTAACTGTTCTTCAATGTCGGAAGTGATAGACTTCTCTGCAAAAATACCCAGAGCACAAGGCTGCTTCATGGCCGAAATATCGAATGATGAGGTCGCCTTTTCTCAATTAGGTTAAGCGTCGTTGAAAGTGAACGGAGACCTACTTCTCAGGAATATCTTAATGAGATTACGTAACTTTATTGGCGTAGGATGTTCGACCCATAGGTGGTTTTGATGTTTACGAGTGGCGTGACCTTCTTGTAGATGAGGTACGTTTTAACAGGGGGACCGCTGACAGTCATTGAAGAATGACTACCAAAGTGGTTTCATGGTTCCGTTGCAGTCATTCCTACCTCTTTAATCATTGACGAGCGAAAATTAAGTGGTTGCTGGTAAATTTCACAATATTCCTATATTCAGCTAGGTTGATTGGAAAAATTCTTCCTGATCATTTAACTAACGGAATTGACGTCAAAATAATGGACGGTCTTACGGTTTTGTCATTGGCTGTTTTTGTGTAGTTGATTCACTTGGTGAGCATTTGTTGATGAAAATCAGTTGAAATGAGGTCCCATTCGGCTTTAGTGTAATGAGTCCCCCTCATTTGATGTGTGTATGACGTGTCAACACCCCCAATCTACTGGCTCAGTTGTCCGCAAGGTTGACAGTCAATGTTGACAGTCAATGCATGATACTTTCACTAAACCTAAGACGACCGGTGAAGGTTAATTCCACCACTCTTAAATAAAGCGATCCCTCTGGTACACTGTGCCTATCCGCAACAGTGCAGAGTAACCGCGGTTAAATGTCACAGTAGAGTTCTTCTTCAAGAGTTTCAATTTCCTTTTCTTGTATTCACTTCACAACTGTAGCGAACTTCCAACCTACTCTGGTCTTCAACCAATCAACTGACGGAACTTGGGCTGCATGAAGAACTTTCTGACGGTGACAGCGAGTATGATGGCACACGAGCAATCAATATGCTGTCCGAGGTGATTGAAAACGCTCTGTCGCTTACGCCTATTCAGGCTACTTCCCCTGACTTGCATGAAAATTCGATCACTGACGGATCAACTCAGGCTTCTTCGGTATGCGATGATACACACACTTCTGAGGCCAGCGCTGACACCGTGAAACAGGCCCATTCTCCCCGCACTGTTTCTCCATCTTGCTCTTCCAGTTCAGCCAGTGAAGGTAGTGAGGAGATCGAGCCGTTCCCACCCCCACCACCAGAAGGTCTGATTGACGTATTTCCTACTCATGATACTCCGTTACCACATTCACATCATCTGTTCTCCACTGCTCTGGATGAAGTGATTGAAGAAGAAGGTCGCGATATGGAAACTGAAAACGTCTCAAATGATATTCGGCTTAAGGCCGAGTTGGAGGATAGTGTACCCGTCACAGAAGCACCTCAGACTAAGTCAACGGAACCGATTAGTGAGAACCACGGCGAAGAATCGATGAGTGGTTCGGCTGTTATGGGACAATTAGCGCTAATTGAGGAGCTGGACATATCCAGGTCAGAACTCGAACCGATAAGTGAAGGCGGTTCAGTTAGCAGTGAAGTAGAACAAGACGGTGAAAGCTCGAACTTAGTTTTGTCTGTTGATCCGTCAGATGTTCACAGAGTTCAGCAAACAGATGACGAAGAGTCGACGGAGGTCACCGCTGAAATTATGCAGCAGTCAGACGACGGATTATCTCCCAGTAAGTTTCCCATCGTTTGTATGTTGAATCCTATCACCTTGCAACTGCCAATCCTGAAGGATATCTAAAACGACTTTCTATTCAACTCTGCTGTATTCCTCTTTTCGATGGTCCAAACGGTGTCTCATGCTAGTCCCACTGATTTTAAATAAAAAGCTTATGCGCATAGTATAGTCATGTCGGTTCGATCGGCGACTGTAGCCCAGGGGTAGGTAGAATTGAATATTGTGAAATCGGATTTATTCTCAATAAGCCTGTTAGCGGTGAGTTTTGAAAACCCTCGGTGAACCTATTAATCATTTTGTATATGTTAGTGGAACTAATGCAAATCTTATGCCTTCATCTGCCATATCGTTTGTAAGTGAGATTGCACTAGAACGGCATGGGTGAAGCTGGTTAAGCCAGCTCCGCTAACAAAACTTTTCGCTCTCTGGAGCACTGCGAATGACTCTTCTCCTCCGGCAGTTTGTGTGCATAAACTGTTGACCTACGCATTCGATCTCCCGCAAAATTAAAAATATTCGTATTTAATGTGAACTCCAGTCGTGACAGCTTCTGCTGTTTTTAATTTTTTTCAGCTTCCAATAGTTTACGTTCGTGGCAAGAGTAGGTAAAATAACAACGTTCGATTCCGTCATATTTGGCATACTTAGAGTAATTAAAGAGATTTTGAAAGTTTACTACACGGGAAGACAAGGTGGAGGTTATCTTGTTATTTAACTCATACTAGCTCAGTTATAGACCGGTGTGAAACTTACAAAAAAGAAACATGAAACTCAGAAATTTTGAATTAAATGTCATCCACATCTGGTCCCAGCTTTCGCCTTAGGATCGACCCACTGTCCGACATCTTTCGAAAAGTAGCAGTAGACCTCAATTTCAGTTTTCTCAATGTTCGTCGGTTGCGCATATCATTGCCGTGCACAGGATTTGAACCCAGGTTCACGTACTCGAAAACCAACTTCACTCAAAGTCGTGGTATTCGGACCACATGAAGCACGACTGTATTGCCATGTTTAAGTGTTTAAACAGCTTCGTTTGTAACTTGTGGCCTAGCCGCTTCATTAGAGACAAAGTTGCTGGTCGTTAAAGATCTTGGCAATGAGTACGCATCACTGACTCTCTGTAATAAAGATGATATGGGGGTCTGATTCTCGTTTTTTCGAGAGGAATATCTGGAAACTCCATAAAAATGTAAACCTGCAATGATATTTGCAGGATGCTGAGTTTGATACAGACACAATCCTTAGCCGTTCACGATTAACAACAGTGATAGTCCACTTCAGTAATCGTGAGCACGTCATCTTTTTAGGAAGTTGCATGAATAATATTATTTTTTACATAAACTTTCAATTGTAAAATCTAAGTTTGGTTTAGCAGCAATTCATTTGACAAAAATGTGGATCGTGAACATTCACTGTCAACATAACGCGCCATTAGAATGGTCTTGTTTGTCGGTCAGTGTGCCCTGATTTTGCAGTTCAGTGATGTGAACACTTCTTATTTAATGAAACACTATCTTGTAAAATTGGTTATTCTTTTTGGTGAATAGGATGAGGATAAAACAACGTTGCAAGCAGGTTGTAACATTGTACGTTTCAATTACTTCTGGTGGCCTTAGTCATGTGTGTTGGATGGGATTTCGACTACGGCACTCCTGAGGAACGCCACCCGAGATGACTGAAACGTAGAGTATTGAAACTTGCTTATAGCGTTGTGTTATTCTCTGTTCGTGTACCAATAACATGTTAAATATGACGTCGAAACTGTCTGACTTTATTCGTACTGAATTTGGTCACGATATTTTACAACTGTTTGGTACTCTTTCTTTCAACAGATCATGCGTAAACAGAGCTTTTTTAGCGATAATAAAGGTTGAGGGTGAGGCTTTTCATAAACATTGCTATTTCATTAGATATATCGTACCGATTAGGACGTTTTAAAGCATTCCACTTGCATTTGGGATGTGCCGACATTTATCAGAGCAACTAATGTCCAGCAGCTTTTGAGGACAGGAACAATTTTGTTTGCAATCTAGTTTTCAATGGATGTCCAGTCCCCATACAAGCCTTTGTTTCTGCTATCCCATCTGCTGTTTGTAACCTCGGGTAAACATGTCAGTTTCATTCTTCGGAATCCTCCAAACTGGTCTCTATGTGTTTTCATAACCACTGCCCTATAAAGTAAACAACTGTTAACGATCTTACAAGAAACTAGCTTACTAAAAAAGTGGTTAACAAGTAGTGTTTTCCATTGACCTGACTTGGGAACTGAGCTAGACACGACAGAGGTTGAGCGCACGAAAGAAACGCTGTAATAGTCTAGTTTCTCCATTCTGTGACAAACAATTCTATGGGGTTGAGGAAAGTTGAGCTAACCAACGAAATGAGCCGTGGAACATTAGTAAATAAATGTGATGACCCCAAGGTTGGCCGCTTCTACTGGTACTTGTAGAGACCAGTTTTACTGAAATGTCCATGGTCAAACACACCCATTCAGAAACGCGTACATCAAAATTGATGTTCCTATTGGTGCCAGGGCTAACTTACTATCGAAACGGATACACAGTCTGTACAGTTTCACCGCTATGATGGTAAACTCCCACTCGTCACGCAATGACTGTTACGCTCCTTCATCAATTGGTCTGAGTTTGATTGAGCGGTTATTCCGGTTCCAGACATCCTCCCATAATTTCACATGCTCAAGACGAGCAACGAGTTTTTGCCTAACTGATGCGAACCATTGACGTAGTCACCACCGTGCACAATCAGACAACTTACTAAAGAATCCGTTATTATCATTACCTTCCCCCGTAATCAAAGAGTCTGTTCCTCTACTGTCTCCTTGTGGGCAAATTCTCCTTGGTTTCCGCGTGCCTGTACTCTTCAATCGACTTCTCCAACCGGTCGTACTATCTTTTCAGCCGGTTGTCCTACCCTTGCCTCTCTTTTTTGTCGTCGCACACACTAGTAACAATATCCCCTCACTGGATATGGTCCATTTCACTTTAGTCGCTGTATTCTTGGAGCACGATTTCCTCCTTCCTTGTCCCCTTATTTTTGTGTTTTGCCATTACGAGATTATCCAATGTTTTTCTCCTGTGGTGTCAAGTGTTCATTCTGTATAAACTTGAACGGTTCTCCTATTTCCGCTTTCCAATCCCCCTTCTTTTGCGAGTTCTTTTGGAGTGAGTGATATGCGTGACATGGGTGTTTCACAGAACATCATCATAAGTATTTGTAACACCGTTCAAGAGCTTGTTCAATTCCACACCATTACCAATCGAGAGTGATGTGAATAGTCAGAGTCTTCTTTGTGTCATGAGATGCATTGCCCGTTAACTTGGATACATGAGCCGGTGGGTATTGCGGCTGGGATGCGAGACACACTGAGGCGCCGGACGAACGTAATTGCTTTCAAACGGAATGCAGTTAGCTCTGGATTACAGGCCTGTCCTGGTCAGCCTCGTGATAATAGGATTTAATTTATGCATAAAAGAAACAACTGGGCTGAGGCGTATGGGTCATTAGAACATTTTAAGAATTGCAGTATGGTTGGGCTGTTTATGTAAACAACTGAAGTGTATTAACATATCAGAGTGTTTTCTTTCGTTATTGATTAACCTGCTGTAAAGAGCTCATTGTTTCGAAATGCGAAGCATTTAACTGAACTATCAAAAGCAGTTTGCTTCAAACAGTCATACTCAAACATGAGTGACGCTTTATCGACTTGAGGCGTTCGTCTACGCCTTGCGGCCAAATCATTTTAAAGGTGCAGTTAATATTCTGTTGTCGTCAATTCGCGTATTTTCTGCCCTTCTAGATACAGAAGAATCCCACGGAGAAGAGTCTGGTCAAGTTCAGCTGACTGAGACAAATAGTGTAACTCATCTTGATGGGGCTGTTGATGCGGACACACCACATCTGGATTGGTCCCAACAACAGGACCAGGCAGACAGTACTGTGAATGCAGCGCAGTCAAGTGAACAAAATAATTGATCACACAACTACGTAGCACAGAGCGACTAGTCTGAAGACTGACTAGCTGACATTTCATCCGTGCATCCACAAACACTCTAGTTAAGAACACGTTTGTCTCATGACAGTTCATCTGTAGCCAACTAGTTCTCAAGTCTTCATCTGCTACACGTTACACACACTCAAATGTCGAGTACTTTTGTGTATGACATAATTTGTTTCGCCTATCTTCTCTCTTTTTTTCACTCACATTGTGCTTGTTCGGTTGTAGTCAGTTCGTGCAGTATTTTGTACATAAAAAGCAGCAGGATATCGTAAACTTTTCCTCTTTGATGTTTGTCGTAACTAGTGTCCCATTCAGTTTACTTTGTTTTCTGGTAATTCGTCAGTCATTTCTGTTTGAATTTGTTTATTTATTTCCTTTTGAATAGTAAACTTTCTGCAATTAGTCATGCTTTTTTGCAATTTACTAAATGAATAAAACCCAATCACTTATACTTTCAATACAGTCATTTCGTATGCTCACTCGAAGCCTTTTTGGCCTTATCGCAAGTTGTTGGCTGAAACGGTTGGACATGATACTTTTACTTGGAAAAGTGACCATTCACGCTCCTAATTACTGGTGCGCCAATTCTACCAATGGCTTTTGACCCATCCACAGTAAACTGAGTATATTCTGCCGTGTTATTGTTGTGTACGCACAAGACGCTTGCCCAACAAGTTAGTTTATTGCGCAAACTTCCGTATAGGTCATGTCAAAAACTAAACCACAAACATGTACAATCATTTGGACGACGGACATGCACTCACATACATTGGGTGACAGTACGTGGTCATTCGCCTTGGTGGAAGTTCTCACACAGCATGTACACACTGTTTCGATAGTCTCTTCTTGTCCGTCGTGTTCGGGGCTTGTCCTTTTGTTCCTGAATGTCCCCTGTGAGTAATACACTACTTGTAGGTAGTATACTACTCACAACGAAACTGCCTGTTATACAACATTATCAAAGTATTGTCTATTAAAACGCCCAAGACGAAATTCAGTTAGAGAGTTTGAAGCGTAAACCAACAGAGCTTGCTCAAATTGATTTGTTTTTTTCTTGGACACGTTTACAAGATAAGGCAAACAGTGTATCATCTGTTCTGATCCTGCCCAGTAGACAAATGCAGTATTGTTATGGCGAATGGTACACAAACATGAATATGATAATGGGAAAAATCGAGACTGATAGATACTGATATTGTTTTTTGTTGGAACTTGAATGCAAAACAATAATAACCTGAATCACATATGCATCATTCTCATGCTTCCAGCGGAAGCCTCAGATAGACCAATCCTCTACGGTTACTACTGTTATAGAAGCGATGCACCCTCTATAGCAGATACTACACTGAAACCTATAGCAATCGTCTTTTCAACGCGTAACCCTGGTAGTCAAATGATGGGTTAGTTTAAAAGTGTAACCCTTATCTCACGGAGACAAAGAAATAAACAAACGTGGATATTTACACTGAAAAGAAAGGTATTGAAAATATGCGGCCAGGGCTTTGTTGAATATGGTTGTTTGTTTTATTGCACTCGACATAGGCTGAAGAAGAGGAACAAAAACGGAATGTTGGTCCGACAAAAAAGTGACATTTGTTAAGCAATTTAACAAAAATGAAAAACAATGAAAAGGTGGCCGACCTTATTGAGAAGAAAAATGAGTGAATTAATAATTCGTGGTGGTCATTGCTTGAAAGTTCGGTGCAACAAACAACTTACCTGCACGTAGTGTCATCGTCGTCTCTTCGGTAATGATGTATGGCGAGTGTGTTTGTGACCGAAAAATCCCAGCTAACCAGCTCGTACCCAGCTGCATTCATCGCAATAAAAATCTAATCGCATTTCTATGTCATCTACAGTTGCTTTGCATACCAAATTGGTTGAATCATGGCCACAACAGGGTCGCTAATTGAACCTTGGAACGGCTATCCAAGTCGTTCTCAAATCAGACAATCTGAGTCAAAACCGAGTCCTCCCAAAACCTGAAATCAATATCACAAAGCGGAAGATCCATTCCGACAACTCAAATTCTGACCACCAAAGTATCACTCACCTGTGTTCAGCTATCCACAAAACACTCCTCCGAAATTCGTCAGTCAGCCATCTCACGGACGTGTCCTGGCCAACAAAGCTGATTGAGCGTCAGCATGGATTCAATCTCACTCGTGTCCGCTCGCCGAACTACCTTGGTGTTCGGAACCATGTCCGACCACCGAGTACTCACGATGCATCTCAGACATTGCAGATGCAAGTGGTTAGGATATCACACGTTCCCGCCATAGTTTGTCCTAATTTCACGGCCGAAAAACAGCGCAGAGAGAACCACTGAACGGTGGGCAAGCAGCTTGGTTTCTATCTTCAATCTGTCGTTCTTCCTGATACGTCTTCCAACACGTTCGAACGTAGCACTAGCCTCGAAAACGTGGGCTTGCATGTTGCGGTCCACAGACATACCTGTCGACTGTTTGCAGATATCCTTATGTGCAGATATCCACGAGTCTCTATTGATGCGGTCATCCGTGCGGTACTCAACTGTCCTATTATGCCCAAATTTGTGAGAAGCAACTATTAACATTGCGGTCAAATGTGAACTGACCATAGTCGAGGATAAGACACGACCTCACTCAAGATCGGTGAAAATGTCAAAATCAACACTCGGCTGCAGCAACACCTTCATATCCATGGACAACATTCTAATTGAAGTGACAAATTTATCTGGTCGTCTAAACTCATCAGACACCGTCCACAATGTCGCCTCTCGGATCACGCAATCGAACGAACTGGTGAAATTCACAAACCGGGCGTATATTCGCCGGTTACGTTCATTCCAACCTTTCAGGCGGTGTCAGCCAGCAGAAAACGCCATGTTGGTCGTACTATCAATTGCCCGAAATTCCCATTGTTGCGCGAGTACACTGGTCTCCGAAGCGTCTACATTGAGCTCATTCAGCCGAACTCACACTAACACTTTTCCAATGCAGTTCACAGATCGATGCCGCGACAACCGTTGGTGCACTGCTTGCTGCTCTTAACCCTACCCCTCAATAAAGGTGCGATAAGAGCATCCTTGAGCTCCTAGGGGACCATTTTCTGCCCACAGGTGGAGTGAACCGACTGGAGTGAAGCACGATGTACAACTGGACCGCCATGCTCCGAAAGCTACTCTGACAATCTGTTTCCACCTGCAGCCTGTCCGCTTCGTAGTTGTCTAATAACTCTCTTCATCTCTGCCAAATACAGCATCGTCTGCGTGACACACACCTCGCGAGTGTCGCGCTTTCGCACGACCGTGTAGTCGAGTGAATAGTGATGATCGCTTCGTGCGTGAGTCCAGGTCGTGATGCACTAGGTGTCTCTGGGAGCCTCATCCGGTGCTGTATAACCAACCTCAGACCAGCACGAATCGTAGCTATTGTGTAGGGAAAACACGTTGCCAACTGTCATGACCCCTGAAGATAACAACACAAACAAGCGACCGCGGAACGTCATTCTCACAATCTTTCCACGTGTGTGCAAGACAAGTGGACAACAGATCGCGGTATATGTGACCGATCCGATTCTAATTCTAGAAGTCAGGGTAAAGACATATCTTCAGATCTGAAGGATTAAAACTAGTTTGGAATATGTCCGTTTTTATTTTCGTGAACTACATAGGAATCAGAAGGCAGATAAAATCACCAGTCGGGTGCACCGTTAAATATAGTGACGAAAAACCGGAAATATTTGTGGAAATCGTGACATCAAAATGCAGTGATGAAACCGAACATTCTGACCGAGAGTAGTGCTTGATTTCTAGTGTGGAAACAGGAGCAGTTTTGGGGGAAAACAGATGTTCTCCAGAACATACCATTATTTATACAGATTTTCTAAAGCGCTGTGACAAAACAGTCAGCGAACTCGTGGTGCACATGCAACAAACCTCAGTATAAAGTGGCACTTTATGAACTGCCCTTTTGTGGCCAAAGTGATTGTTGTTTACATTCTAGACTGACATTGATCGCCCTCTGAAAATGTAGCTTGCTCAACGGAAGCTAACTTACTTTTCTAGTCCGTTGGAGAAGAACACGCTTTGTGCACTATGTACCAGAAGGTTGGGTTGTGTCTAAATGTGTCATCTGCGCATGACGAAGTTGAGCAACGCAAACGAAGCAACAACATCCTGGTAGACAGCGATACGCCAGTTTATACAAAAGAACACCAAACTCAGACTCGGAAGCAGAAGGAACAGAAGAAGCAGGAACTAATTATTTAAAAAAGTATGTCCGTCTAAACGCAGTCGTTCAACATCAACACATCTGGAATTTACAAACAAAAAACCGAACTGTAAGTGAAAGCAAGACATCTTTCATCATCACCATCATCACAACGGCCTTGAATGTGACCAGGAGGTACTGTGGTTCGGGCAGCCGCTAACCTCAACAGTGATGTGGATTATCCCAGAAGAGGAGAAGACGGCTGAGGAGGTTTGCAAATATTAAAAGAAGACTAAACGGGAGAATTAGAAACTGTATGAATGGAAGCACGCCGTTAACTGTGACACGCTGCCATCTTGGATAACGCTTTTAACCAGCAATTTGAGCGACCACCATGACCCCAATCAGGCAGGAGACACTTATCCACTTTGCTCAATGGAACAGTCGCAGTCTTCGTGTTTCGTGGCCGCGCTGTTGATTGAAAACCATGCAGTTTTACCTAACTGTTAGTGGTCTCAGTATATACTGCCCGGTACGGTGAACACTTAGTTAGCATGCGCAGTACTCGACCTAACCATCACAAGCTATGCAACGTGAGTAGTTGACCAATTGCTCGCGCATCCCGAACTTTCCGGAATACACGCTAGCGTGCGGCCGTATTTCTCACGTGATCAGCCCAATAGATGTGCGCTAATTGGCAAAAACATCACCCATGAACAACTTTCATGTGAAGTTGGATGTCACGCATTACTACTTGCAGTTATTTCACAGGCAACTCACTTCCAAGGTTACCGACCGCCGACTTTGTGAGTGATTAGGGCCCCACCCACGGAGGTGAACCCGACCGACTGTCACTGTGTGTGTGCATCGGACGCGGTATCGCTCTAAATGAGCACTGTTTTGGCATACTACCAACTGGTAATCTTTTTAAATGGACCAACTATGTGTCTGCGCCTACATAAAGATTGTGCTGACAAACACCTTTTCCAGTATTCATTTATTAACCTCACTGTTGCTTACCTGGTGGTCTCACGGAATTCGAACTTTCGTACACTACAGACTTTTCATGTTTTGCACTCTGAATGGCCAAGTTTCTCAACCATAGAGTAGCTTCTTTCTTCTAAGTTGCCTTATTCTTCAGACCTCCAAGTGTTCTCAGGTCACCAGAGACGTCCTAGACTAGCAAAACCGCCCTCAGCCTTTAAGATAGGGAATTTTGTCTTACTTCCTGTACCTCCGCCGCTAGAAATGCAATTTCTTACGCACATGAACCGGTCGACAACTACAATGTCTACGTCATCGCAAGCTACCATAAAATGCGTATAACAGTCTTACAGAAGCAATTTGCAATTCATGAAGGTGGTGGCATTCCGAAACAGTTAATACGGAGCAAAAGTGTCTTTCAATGATGAGGACACTGGAAGCTGTTCCCCTTTAGCTCATTTATAGGGGAACTGGGTAAAATGTGGAAGAGAACAGCCAAAACGTGTGCCGCTTTTGGTGGCGAAATTGTTAGTCAGTGCATCATAGATCCTAACTCTAATCAGCGTATGGAAGCGCAGCGCGGACGGCTTGCCCAAAAACTTGCTTCGTACACCCCATCAAATGTAATCCTAGACTCACATTCAGTAGGCTTCTGCTACATCACTGCAAGTAAAACAAGTGGCCGAATCTGGCGTACTCAAAGTTGAACCATCTGGAAATGCACGAAGACCGAATGAACTCTACATAGTATGCAGAACCACTGGTTGAGTGTTCGTGGGCAAAGAGGCCTACACATAAGCAATGAGATTAATCTAAGTTTTCTTTGCTCAGATGATATAAACAATTGTTTTGAAAGACTGAAGAACACAGAACGCGTAAATTCAGTGTACAGTAAAAATAAGACATTCAGTAACGGTTAGAAATGCTCACAAACCAGAGGAGTCCATGCCACTAAGGAGCCTCTTCTACATAACGTTAGGAAACATCACGTCGCTCATGAATAGGTCTGTCACACTTCAACAATTTAACAAATCCTATAGTCGATTCTGAAGAAATCCATAGTTTCTACGGAGGTACCCCGGCGTTGTGCGCGCGATTACATCTATAAGATTTAGACAAAAATGAACTCAGGTGCCCCGAACGGATGGTATACGCTAAATCGTTCATACAATCTTTAAACATGGTATCGTGTTCTCACCTGTACTGTACGTTATTTCTAACACTTTTAGATGATAGACAGCCAACTGGGCCAGACTTCTTCAACTACCTAATGGAAACTTTGCTCAGGCTTTGACTGTAGAATCACAGTTGGTGGTCGATATTGGAACCATGTGCAACCAATTGTACATTTTAGAAAGGGACCGCAACTGCATGAGGGTTTAATGTAGTTGGAACGTAAATGAAATGGCAGTGCGCGGAACTTACATCTGCTTGTCATCTGCGCAAACTTCAAGGGGATCTGTCATCATTCTAACGTGCTCACAGTGGCCTGACTGCATTTCACTGATAAGTAGTTTGGCAGATTTGATAATTTTAGAAGAGACCTAACTGCGAAAAATCTGGACTTTGGCCGGATTTGCATCAGTGATGAAGACAACATACCAAGATGCGTAGATCGGCTGGTAGAAGACTGAGTATTCTATTTCTGTCGGTGGTGTGAACCCATCCGAGGTCCAGAGT
>QNGE01007005.1:0-22517 GCA_008508345.1 Paragonimus westermani
TATAAGGTTTTGTGTCCTTAAGAATTCGACTATGTGCACCATGCTTTCAGCCTCGTAAGTAACCAGGAAAACCAATGTATGTTTAGAGTGATTTCTAACCAGTTCTAGATCACACCGAAGAATTCGTATAAATGATTCGTCAAGGGATTTCACCATTGCTTGATATAACCAGCGTCAGAAAACTGTAGAAATGAAACGGTCTGGGTGTGGAAAGAAGGAAAACGCTAACTCTGGTGAACGGTTAGGTAGACTTTAGAGCATGACTTCAACAGCCGTGAGAAAATGTCTAGAGGTTGAAAATTTTGTAACTCGTTCGCTGAACATGGGGATTTGGGCGTATGTTTGACACTCAAGTTCCACAAAGTAACGGGTGTTTGCTGGAGTAAGAAAGGCGCAGTTTTACTTGTTAGGTGGTAAAATGAAAATGATCATGATCACTGCACGCTTTCGTCAGAATATGTGTGCACATGTCCTATGATGAATAAAGTATGTGGAAGTGTGTGGAGTGGCAACAGCGAACTAAAAATCAAGCGTTGCCCCGGAGTTACCTATTCGTTCGAAATCCGCCCTTCGCCGTTTTCCTGGGGCTATCTATTAAGCAGGCCTGCATACACGGATGAACAGTTTTGTTCTGACCACCCTATGCTCCGTGCTACATTCAGCGCCGTGCATCACCCGCGTGATGCACAACTTACGAATGTCGCGCTGTCGCACAATCACACAGTCAAGCAGATATTGATGACGGCTTTGTTAGTGAGTCCACGTCGTAATGTCGCTCGCATCCAGCTGAAATCGGGTGTTTGTGATAGCCAGCTTGTGAGCAACACTCAAGTGCAGCAGACGACCACTGTTCTCGTTTACTGAACCAATGCCGTGGGGACCAAGGACTCCCTGCCAAGCTACCGAGTCGCGCCCAACCGTAGCGTTTCAGTCGTCTAGATCAAGCAGTCGGTCACTCACCGACGCTGACCGGAGTGTGGCGAACTGCTGATCATAGAACTGGTCCTTTGTATCACCAGTGTGACTCATAGTTAGACCATAAACTCTAACAAAAGTAGCACAATCACGTCGACCGAGTCGCAGCCGCATGGATAACATTGGGGGGCTGATGCCATGCGGTTCACGGAGTGCGAAACAGACACCATGCTCTCGAGCATCATCTGCCGGGTAATCTATTCAGTAGAGGGTTTAACCCTCACCTGTTTCTCGAAGCTTACTTTGGTCTGCGAGTTCCATAACGATGAGTACAGTGCAGCGATCTGGCCGTCCTGTAGGGCTGTATCAAGCCAACAGCGTGCAACTGTTCTCTGGCCCAACAGAGCTTCCAGCATCCCCGAACCTGTCTCAAGCTGGCTCTCATGTCACTGAGACTTGAGAGAGCTTTGTATGCTACAGGATCCGTTGTGGTAGAGTTACTAAGAGTTGGAAAGCAGTAGCACATTCTCCTTTGTCCACTCTGCCTAAAATAGCAGACAGAGCGACCCGGATTATCCTGCGCGACGTCCGATGCAGCGTTGAACGTTATGCAGTTTGTGATATCACGGTTATCGTGGACTCTGGATAATGTTTCGACGTCCAGGCCAAGGCAGGAGAACGGCTAGGTACCTCAACCCAATTATTTGGGCAAAGACTGCCGCCACAGGGCAACGGGCGACAAACGCATACCCAAAAACGCATCGGCATCGGCCACCAGCAAATATCCACTTGCAACAACTACCCACAAGCTCGAAAGCCACACATCTATAGACTGGACATGCTCACATTTCACATGCATAGAACATATAAGATGAGAAATAATATTGCAGACATGGTTGGCGGCATCCGATCTGGATTAGCCTGTCACAGTGATCGAAGCCAAAGGAGGCCTGTGCTTGACCATCACTGCAATCGGCTTGCATCGCGCCACTCGCGGTTCCACCGGCGCACCATGTATCTGGTGTAAACCCGAAGGAGTATTACCGGAAAGTGTGCCAGTGGGACTTTCGTGTGCAACCGGCCAATACTGGTTAGCCAATTGATTGGCTACTAAGGGAAGAAAACTCACCTCTGGGAACCTAAACAGAGAGAGGCTGTAATGACGAGATCTAAACTAGGAAGAAAGATTTGTGGAGTGTAATACAGGAAGCATTAAAGTATAGGGGTGCAGGTTAGGATGAAGAACAAAATTCTCATTGAATCATCAGAAGCCATGTAGACCATTCATCATAGAGTACACCAACAAGGCTGAAGAAACGAACGGATAGAAGACCGCGAACACCCAGGTTTCTGTGAAGAGGAGCGGAATAATTGTGAACGGCCAGGTTGTTGGCCGACGCAGTCGTTAACAGGAATAGAATGGACACATTGATATGACCTGCCTGGGCCTAACGTAATCGTCGCCCCTTTGCCGATGGTGTACTATGAGTACATTGGTGACCTACTAACCCCAAACGGCCAGCGCATTCGCGGCCGCACATATCGCAACGCCATATAGTCACGCCACAGCGAGCTGTGGCACTGATGGTTCCCTTGCTTGCCGCGCGCTACCGTTCTCGGTCGCGCAATAACTATTCGTCGAAATTTCGGACGCCCGTCTGAATCGTATCCTTCCAGGCCGTCCCGTTCAACGCTCAGTCCTCCGAATATCTAAAATCAATGTTACAACGTGAAAGACTTACCTGCACAACATCCTGGTATCTACGCTTCTGACCACCAGGACTTCGCTCACCTGTGTTCACTTGTTCGTAAAATAGCTGTTTCGAGATACAGTCATCACCCATTCGACGGACGTGAACGAACCAACGAAGTTGATTTAGCAACAACAACATGGTTTAAGCCACGCTGTTTGGTCTTGGCAGCGCTACCTGGAATCCCCGGTGTTTTTTTCACGACGTATGTCGTAGGCTGGACGGTGTGCATCCTTGCATGACTGACACTTTCGTCGCTAGCTTGTCACCGGATGAACAATGCGCACGCCTGCGTTAATTTTATGTTCATTTGTCACGCCATAAAGTTAAAGAACACTTTGTCAAGTGCCATTCGGGATGCTTGGCGTGATCTTCTCAGATCACAGCACGCCAACAAGCGATATTGAAGTTCCCCCCGGTGAGGCGCAGAAGATAGTGAATTACCCGGAACCCACGTCACCCAACCAACTCCATCGTTTTGGCGGTTTGGCAAGTATTTATCACCTTTTTGTCCGTGTAATACTCACTGATCTTTTCGGGGGTAAGATGCTCTCATTTTAATTCACAGTTGCCGCGCAAATTGCCTTTCACGAGTTAAAAACAGTTGTGGTAGAATACTGCATCATTTTAATCAGCATCCGTTCACATCTCTGGCGGTAACTGTGGATGCAGCTGGTATGGCTGTAAGCACAGTCCTGGAGCATCACCTCGATGGTGAATGGCCGCCACCAGTCTCCCTCTTAGTGTTCACCTGCAGTAGTTAATGAACCGGAGGGTCGTGATGGTATACCAGTGGACATATCCGTGCTGGCAATCAGGGCACGTCCTTGCCCATTCTCCAATGTCCCTATAAGTGGTAAGTCGTGCAAATTGGTCTGAAATCTGTTTGGTGATGGTATAAATCCAGAGTTACAACATGTGAGGGAGACCGTTGAAAACAGAACGCCTGAAGTGTGTTTGTACGTGCGCCGGAGGGCTGACTGTTACGGCATCATATATGATTGTGCCCTCATATCTGGCTGGAGACAACCCGTGACGTTTGAGCACAGAAAATTTGCAACACTGCTGTGCTCAGGCCATTGACTTCTGGTTACCGGTGTTATTCCAGTGTGAGCTACTCAAAACTACTCCGGACGAGGCACCGGTAACCGTGATTTTTCCTTCGCGCAATATTTTGTGTTATGGACTGGAAGATGTAGTCCGGCTATCAAACTTCCCCTGGAGATAGGCATTGAAAGAATAAATGATCCGTGATCCAAAATGATAGTGAAGCGTCTGCTCTCAAACGGGTGAGTGAAGTGGTTGGGGGCGAGAAAGGTAGCCAGTAGCGGGCGGCTGAGGATACTGTAGCGCGTTTCCTCTTTCTGAAGCTTGCAAGGGAAAAATAGTAAAAATTCCACTTGACCCTTCACGATCTGCTGCAGAACTGCGCACATATCTGATGGGAATGCATCGTTATGCAAAACCGGGGCTAAATATTCGTGTACACTCTTGTGTGACACGGCCGTCGTCTGCGATAACGCGCCTTTTGCTGCGAGCAATACGATATTGGAGGTGGTGAAACGAAAGTTTGAGAATGTCCTTTGTCGAATTAAAGTTTTGGTTGCGGAATACCACACCTCGTTCGAAATGTCGAGATGAACACCGATCGGATATCCACAAGGGGCGAAGTTAGCCTTAAACAGTCAAAAACAAACAAATGAAACTATCAGCAAGAGGTTATGATGAATATGGTGATTTCGATCAGTAAAACAAACTAAACGTGCTTGGGAGAAACAAATACAATGAATTGATTGCTGTTGAGAAAGGTAGGAAAATGACGCGATTACAATAAAATTTATCTGTTCGATAGTATGTGATGCCGGTGGTCACGGTGGCGCAACTACCACCAATATGTACTGCTTTGGTGCATTCACTATCAGAAGCAAGTATCATACAAAGTAGAATGAAGAAAAACTGAATCAAATCAAACAAAGGTATTAAAGTAAGGCAACGACCAACTGGAAAAATTGAGATGAAAATAAATGTGCTGAAGTTGCTGCTATCGCAACGAAACTTTTGACTGTTGGAGAGCCTGAGAAAAAACGGCCGTTATACGTAAGATTAATTACCTGTGGAGAATAACTCAAGCTGAACGGACGTGTTATATCCTAAGCCGAATCTACTCGAGTGGAAGGCATTCCAATCAGTGAATGTGATCGGGCGGTGGAATGCAACTGTCCGTTAGGTTGCCGTATTGACGACACTGTGGTCGCTTCCTGGAAGTTGCTGTAAAGGAGATATCTCTACAGACGAGATACCCATGGTGAATGTGGGATCCAACATATGCGTCTGTCTGACGGACGTTGGGAAATGCTGGTTCCAACCATTCAGTTGAATGCATGAAAGAATTTCGGTCTGTTTTGCTGGAGCAGAGAACGAGGTCCAGAAGACGTCATGCGTGTTTGACACACCATCTGTTAGCTTGTTCGCAGGACACGTTCAATATATAAATCATTCTCCCTACAAAGTAAGTCAGCTTATTGCTTTTAATATTGGGCGGTTTGTAGATACATTCTATAGGTAGATTGCGAGAACAAACAGAATGCAATGGATATGCACGCCAGACACCTTATCCAATGAACTTCAGTACGTTCGAGATGTGCTTAGTCTAAACGGATATTTCCAGCGATTTCTGGACAGGAACATGCAGCCAAAAGTAAGACATGAAATTGTCCAGACGGTAGATAAAAAACCCATTTTTATCATTCTATCATACAAGGGTGAAGCTACCAGTGAAATTGTCACTCGCCGAGTTTGCAATGCAGTGGAGAAGGCCTATCCAGCAGCACGGGTTGTCTTATTGTTCAATGCCTGCCCGGTGCTGGTGCCACACTTCAAGGATAGTTTGCCTAGATTTTCCTCGTCCTTTTGTGTTCATCATCTCACTTGTTGTTGTCAAACAGGTCACGTTGGGAGAACCACAATACGGCCATCGAAAAGCATTCATGAACACCTTCCGAAATGGCTTTGCAACGGTTCGATAAAGATCATTGCCAGTGCAATCAGTTCCCACTTAATTGGCAACAGTCAACAAGTTGCTCCAGATGAAGCCTTCCGAGTTATCTACAAGGTTCGTCAATCTCACTCCAGAGCTGTCAGGTTGCAACTGTTATCAACGGCCGAGGCTATTGCCATCAGACTCTACAACCCCTGTCTATGTACCTAAAAACAGTTCGTGCAAACTCTACATCCCACTTGACCAACTATCTCAGGGCCACTTAGAACAAATAAAGACCATTTTGAACCCCAATTTCTTATTTCACTTTCTTCTACTCACAAGTTTACAGTAGTGTGCTCTCATCTCCGAACATTACGTGACTCGGTCGTTTGCAATATTAGCACTTATTCATGACTCTTTGGTACGACGAAATTTATTTCACCTCCATAAGCACTATATCGCACGTAAACAGTTGGACTACATTCGACTTTTATATTAATGCTTCAATTTCCACTATATTTTACCACATTTGTTTATATGAGTAACTGCAAACCACTGCATGTGCTACGGCCGGAACTAATCGGACACTATCACGTTACTGCTGCAGTGTTGTATGCGCTTGTAAACCTGGACGTAAGTTGCTGTATATTAAAATTGTTTATTGCTGAAGTTTTAGAACAGCGTTCGAAATCGGTATATGTATCTACACGTATAATTTTTGCCACCTGCCCATTTTAAGGTATATATAAGTTTATATCATGCCTAGACCGTGTACAAGACAGGGCTACTAGGATGCACATTTCGATTCATCTGCTGAGTTCACAACCATCAACGACAAAGATTTGAGTTTTGTGGAGAATAGACTCATCGAGTGTTACTGCAGAAACTTGCTCTCTTATGTAAACAATGCATCCACCACCTCGTCCTGTGAGACAATCTCCCGAAACGTGATATTCTTTGCTACTCATTTGACTGTCTGGAGGGTCAGGGGAGCACCACGTCCCACTCAGAAGAATGATGTGCGGGTTAGATGAAAATACGAAGGATTTGAAAATATTCATCTTACGAATGATCTTACGATCATGAGTAATATATTGATGAAAGTACTTTTATGAGACACAGCAGTTAACCTACTGAGGAACTCCATGGTGTATAGAGCAGAGATTTGGAAAATATCATATGGAGCCGCCTGGCTTGTAAAATGTACCAATGTTGCGCTCATGTTCGAGTGGGTTTCGCACTTTTGACTCCACGATAGAAAGTGCTCGTTGAGCGTCATTTGGTTGAATGACTAAGTGGAACATGGAGAGGGTGGCCAGATGTTGGTAAATGGGATACTGGGGGATGCACTAAAAAGACTTGTTTGGTGGACAGTTGAGTTGGTATTATAAAAAGATTATGGTATCTTGCAGGGGTATACTCATTGCTAATTTAGTTCATGTAGCTAATGTTTGATGAGTCAAAGCCGTGAAAACTAGTGTAGTTGTAGGTTGGTTCGAAAAGAGCGGAGGCAAGTTGTGCATTTTCGTCTACGAGGCGTTGTTTCTCAGACTGTGGCTCTTGGAGTCAGTTTCATAAGGCTCGCAAAGCACTATTTATTTACACCCTTATCGCTAATCCAACGTGTAATTATCTAGTAAGCGACGTACAGATCATACTGTTGGTTGGGAGCCTTGTTCAGGCATCATTGATCTGGCGTTGCTATTTACAGTTACTTCAAATGGAGTTGGGAAATACTCATAATAGGAAGTGAATGATTCTGCTCGGTCGGCCGCGTCAATATCATGGGGATCTAAGCTGCTTCTCCCAGTGCTCTGGGTAGCTTTAGGTGTCTCATGTCCAGTATTATCTCCAGCCAACACCTTGGAGGGAATCGTTGAGGGCTAGGGGGTGTATTTTTAGCATTAACCGTTGAGCTCCCTGCGGAAACTGGAACGCGGCTTACGTCAGCAGAGCTGGACGATAACGTGAAGGCGTTTCCACATGCAACTTGCTGGTTCAAAGGACCCGTGGGGCGGTCGAAATCGACGGTCAAGTCATTAAGATTGTGGACTGTGCTACATGAATTCTTCTCTTCTCAGGAAATGATGGCTCTTAAAATCTCCCTCGGGAGTAGCGTCTTGTCACCCAACACTTTTATGGATTAGCAAATTGTGTCGCATCTCCTTTGTTACTGCCTTCTGACGAATCTGTCCGCTACAATTGCATTTGTGAACAGTGGCAATAACGAGGAGCGTTCTTGCTGTACTTCCTTGCGAAGTCTTTGGAAACACCATTTTCGTCCCTCCATCCCATTAGCTTTGCGTAGGACTCAGTTTACGGACGAAGAGGGCATTCTATAAGGCACGCTAAACACCATCACCCTACGTGCACAGCATAACCGCCTGTACAGTTCAGTAGCTACTGTATCAGAAAACGTCCCAACGGTCGCGAGATCTTTATGACTAGAGGTAGTCTGATGATGGGTGTTATTTGTGGCATTTAGAATTCGAAGTGCCGGACCTAGCTGGTGCAGAGTTTTGGTAAACTCATCGTGCTTATTGTGCGACTCCGCCATTCCAACCTACAAGCCGGTTAATTTTCTAGCCCAATCTGTGTATACATCGGTGACGGGAACTGAACATGACTTGTTGTTCCTTCTAAGTAATATGCTGCGTTTTGCTGTTGAGCTTCCCGTTTCGACAGTGGCTTGATCTCCTTAGCAATAGCGGGAGTGTGGCGGGTTGTGACGACTGCAATGAGTAATATCTCGATAATCGCATTGTTCTGTACATTTTCCATGATTATTTTTTCAACTTCTTTCGTTTTATTCAAGATATCCATATTGTGACATCTGTACTGGGGCTGAAACAGAGCTCGGTATGTGCCTCGCTAGCTTGACGTGCCTATCTGTATGCTGTAGTTGTCATGTTTGATAATAGTACACGGGTGTCAACGCGTTAAATCCTGGTTATTCATTGCCGATCGGTTGTCGATAGTGGACACTGACTTGCATCCATTTTGTTGGACCAGTTCCAACAGGGTATTGGTCGTACAGTCCGACGATTTTATACCTTCTTTCGCTTTCAACATGCTTTTTCCATGCAAGGATGGTCACTCGGTGGCTGGCGATTTTTATAAATTGTTTGACTCAGTGGGCATTAATTTATGATATTCATTTTTTTATGAGCAAATTATGCTCAAAATTTTTAGATCAATTTACGGCAATCAAGTAGAGCGAGTAATACGTTACTTTGAGTGGCGAACTGTCGTGAATGGAACTCATACTTGCACGCAATAATAACGAGCATTTTTTGAAACTCATGCTCCTGTTGGTTAACAGCGGACGGGATATCGACATGGCTAGTAAAATGGGCTTGGAAATTGAAATTGTTAATTTTATCATGTAGTGTCACAGTTGATGGAAGGCTGTGTTTTTGTTCTCGCGATAGATCTGGTCAAAGGAAGGTTGGAAATTCAGTCGCTCAACGGATTCGAGCGGAATTGCAGCTATATTTTACCCGTAGTTATGTTCGCAGGTTCAGTAGGGCATGGTAGAATATGCGGTGCACATACGGTGGGGCAACATAGGTGGTGACCCATCACCATCACATCGAACATAAGCTCGACAACTAGATACTGCGCCTCTGCCCGCGACTTATCTGAACATTGAAGTACACAATTCTTGGGAAAGTTAAACTGGAGGTTGAAAAGATGAAAAGTTTGAAAATGGGCAGGCGAAAGGGGCATTTAAAGCGCACTGAAATGTTATCCAATCCCGAGATCATTCTCGCGAGTGAGACGTGGTGCTCCCCTGACTCTCCAGACAGTCAGATGAGTAGCACAGAATATCACATGTTTCGGGGGATTGTCTCATAGGACGAGGTGGTGGATACATTATCTACGTAAGAGAGCAAGTTTCCGCAGCAACACTTGGTGAGTCTGTTGGTCTCACTTGGTTTCCACTAATTACTCATAGGATGCCTCTGCATATCGCCTAATAATAAAAGCAATGATTTGACTGAACTCGTGGAGATAATGAGACGTATGTCGAACGCGTCCTGCGAAAAAAACTAACAGATGGTGACTCTAACACGTACAACATCGCCTGGACCTTATTCTCTGCTCCGTGAAAACAGACCAAATTTCCTTCATGCATTCAACTGAAAGGTTGGAACCAACATGTCCCAACGTCCTTCAGACAGAGGCATATATTGGATCTCGTATTCACCATGGGTATCTCGTCTGTAGAGATATCTCTTTTACAGAAACTTCCAGGAGACGATCACAGTGCCGTCATATGTCTGTTCAATTTCCATACGGCAACCTAACGGGCGGTTGCATTTCACCACCTGATCAAATTCACTGATTGGAATGCCTCCTTATCCCTTCTAAGATTCTTGAATTGGAATACCTTTTTTCTCACATCAGACCAAAACGTGGCAGCCGGAGAATTCATCGAACATCTAGCACTCCGCATCAGTGTTCGGGCCACCATGAAGTTAAAACGCGCTGACTCGTACGTACAAAGCAGAATCCTTACTGCAAAAGAGACCGACAGAATTAAAGTGCCTTAGCCGAGATAGGGAAGAGCGCTAGATTTCTCCTTGGAGAGGCAGATGAGCGAAATGTTCGAACACGGAACCTCACACGTAACTCCTTCATATAAACGGAGAAGGGGGAGAGAGAATGGGGACTTACATGGGGGACCTGCCACAAAATTTACTACTCTCAAAGACAAAGCGGTTGTTGGTTACCGTTTCGAAATATGAAAATTCACCAGCTCACATTTTGCCGTTCCGTTTAGCGTAAAAAGCACCTCATTACCTGCTCATAATCCGTAAAAAACAGCTAAAGATGTGATTCGACTGATGTTCGAAGTACTCGTTCACAGTTAGTTAACATCGGGCCCCCAACTTAGCCCGGACCAAATGGTATCCCACCAGTGGTCATCAGGCAGAGAGGTGAGGACACCCCCATCCTTTTCCCCAAATTTTTCACCCTATCGCTATTATCCAGCAACTTCCGTCCTCAGTAGGAAACCTCAATCATTATGGCTCGCTACAAAATATCTGCAGTGATCGCGCACAAACCAGCGTCCTTCTCACATATGCGTTGAGAAATTTATTATTATTATTATTATTATTATTATCGTAATGTAGGGATTCCAGGTGGAGGAAATAGATGTGGTGTGGTTGCACGTACGCCATTGGCTGTGGCACATTATCATCTCGAATAACGTCCCTAGCCTGAGGACCCCAACCACGCAGGCGAAGTCTCCCACGGTGCACTGTGAAGCAGTTATGATCTCCCTATTTCGTGATCGAGCTAGTTTTTGACCACCACGCGGTCTATCCCGAGTGTTGATGGTCGTAATATGTAACGCCCAGCGCGGAAGACAACCACGGAGCGCGAAGAGTTGTGATACTCGAAATTAAGGTTTTCGGATAGCCCTGGAAATCGTACATGAATTGAAACCTCCCACGCAAGTAATGGGGAGAAGATCTGGTACTGGTAGCAGTATGGAGTTCTTGTTCATGAGTTGAAATGTGGAATTTATAAATGTACAGCTGTATTAAAGAGATCGCAGTGCGTCAATGGCTGACCGTTTTAGCACACGGAACGTCATGAACTGTTTGTTACTTGATGGAATACGGAACAACAAACAAATTGGCGAATAACGGAAGGCACAACACTGATACAGTTCGTCCAATCTTGAAGTTATATCTTCAACGCGATATTTGGATTGACCGTTTGTCAGATCTTCTGTTGTTTCGGGGTTTAGATAAGCAGTGATTCGGGTAGTTATCCACCACAACCTTCCCCTCTTCCAGAAGCCTCCGCATTCATATTTACCAGTCGTTCTGATCTTCTCGGGGCACCAATTTCTTGCAGTACGGAGTATTCTGCTACCTCCATGGCCAATTGTTCAGTGCTTCAAGATTGGACTCAGTCAGCGTGTCTTCAATGAATAGTGGCGTCGTGCAGGTCAGTAATTTCTACAATTGTGCTGCCAAGCTGGCGAGTGATCTATCCTTTGGCGGGTCGCAAATCGTTTCCACGAAAATATATCACATCCATTGAATCTACACACTGAAGTGATGCTCTGAGTTGCCTTGAGTTAAATAGCACCGCTGGGCTCTTCTTCGTTGTGCATTGAGCTGCGTTCCTGCACTGAAGCAGAAAATTATCGAAAAACACATCCAGTTCAGCAAATATTTTGGAATTAGTGGAACTCATGGCACACTTGAGCGCTTTCACTAGAAATTCTGCGACCTCGTTTGAACATGGATGCCGAGGCGCTGTTCGCAAGTGACGACACCCAATGCTGTCAAGCTAGTGTTTCATTCCAGCGAAACAAAATTGTAACCTTCTGCCTATCACCAAGACCTGCGGAATGCCTTCGTGACTGAAACATTTACGAAATGCTTGCAGGGTAAATGCCGTGGAAGGTATGGTTGTAATAAACACTTCTGGCCACCGTGAGTACGACTAAATCAACACCAAAATGTGATAGTTACCAATAAGTGTTCCACAATAGTCTGTGTGCACCCGTTGCCATGGTAGGTAGCTGCCGGGCCAGGGTGTCAAATTCTCCGACCTTGTCTTCATTTTGTGAGGGCAGGAGTGACAATTCATTGCAATGCTCCTGATACCCGAGTTTATCTTCGGCCATCAACACATTTGTTGAACCAATGCCTTCATTTTCTCCACGCCAAGGTGACCTTCATGCATTCCTTCAATACCGCCTTTCGTAGCGGTGGTAAAACGGCCAAATAATCTCCCCGACACAGCACACCGTCACGTTGTATTGACAACTCCTCTCGGTTCCGGAATACTACTGGGTGTTCCTTCTTGATATTTGACAACCAACCCTTGGTCGTCGCGGCAATTACCGTGCCACAATTGTTTTTGATCAACTCCTCTCGGCTTCTTGGAATAGCTGGCAAGGCAAGCAAAAAAGCTTCAGCATCTGAGAAACTAGAATACCGTGATGGGAAATGCGCATGAGGAATCTGTTAACCAGGACGATGAACGACTTCATACTGCTAGAACTAGACTACATCGGCGTTTAGTGCTCGTCGCACTAAGTCGCGTTTTCCACAGGTACACAATTATCAGACGCGAAAAGCAAAAGGCTGTTGAGGAGAGAGACCGAATCTTTGTTCAACGAAATGTACAGGTGGTCTCTGATGGCGCTATAAACGGCAGTGACAGGCGAAATAGCTAGAGCGGCTAGGGACCGGCCGTCGACGAGCGAGTGAACCGAAAGAATGTGACGCGTGTGTCCTTCGGGTTCGCACCACGGTCACATGACATGTAGACAAACAATCGGACAACATGCATCATGCGAGCTTTCTTAATAGCCTAGGTACAATACGCAACTGTGAGTTTTGGAACTATTTTACACATCATACCGCAGGCAGGCCAGTGAAATCTCCAGGCCGCCACACAGCTTCCCCCTAGAAGGGTACTGTGTCAACTACCCTTCCATCCTGATGAGGGTAACTGGGGCCAGCCACCCTTGGCCTGATCTGGTTCAAGGCGTCCCGGCCGATATCCAATAAGCCTGCAATTGGTACGAAAATCCCCAGACGCCGCAGGTGGAGGAGCCCACAGTTCCTAGCGAGCTCCCACTCGAGTATCCTATCTCAAAGGTGCCGAAACAACCGTTTAAAAAAAGAATGTTCGAGGCGAGGCATCCACGGAACGTTCAAGCACGACATCCAATATGACATCGAGGATGATCGCAATCGAAGATGCCACACACGTCATGCGGGCGTCGGATCAGACATGAGACAGAAAATAGAACGAAATTGGCTGAGTATCAGTACAGAAATAAATGGCGTACTCAACCAAATTATACAGTGAATATGGACATTCGAGAGAGAGAAACCTAGGCAAACGCAATTGTTTTTGCTTTGAAAACGATATTTTTCGAGAAAACGAATTTGCGATTTTTTTGTTATGACCGAAGAAAAACGGGATTTCACAAACACTAATCCTCTATGGGACGTTTCGGCCAGTGCACCCTACGACCTGAACGCGTTGCGGCGGGTGCTGGCGTCATTGGCAAAGTCGTGATGTCTGCTGAGTACGATGCGCTTGGGCGATGCTGTTCCGAGACAGCTGCTGGCGTGAATAGGGGCTGTGGAGGAGCATTGGAGGTTTACTCTGTCCTTTCAAAATAGGCCGGTTTCAGACGATCGATGCTAACCGTGTCCCGAATACATTGACGCTCGAACACGTAAAAGCGATCTTTCCGTTGAAGTACTCTGAAAGTACCTTCATAGGGTCGCTCGAGCGAGCGTCGTAAACCATCTACGCGAACAAACACATGTGCAGTCGTGGAGGTCTTTAGGAACAAACACCTTGCGTCTTTGTTCTCGCGTGTCCTTGACACGGAGGCGGCGCATGTGCAAAGAGAGCTGTTTGGCGTAAGATGCATCATATTGAAGGGCGTCGGTGGCGGATGAAAAGCAATCGCCAGGAAGACGCAGTGGTTGGCCGTACAGGAGGTCGGCGCTGGAAACGCGAGGGTCAGTCTTAGGGACGGCGCGGATGCCGAGTAAAACCATTGGCAGGGCTTCTGTCCAACGGATTGCGTCGACCGCGGCGAGGGCTTCCTTTAGATGTCCGTGGAAGCGTTCGACCATACCGTTTTCAGCCGGGTGGTATGCCGTGGTCCACGCGCGACGACATCCAAGCGCGCTCAGTGTTTCCGCAAAGGAACCGCTCTCGAACTGAGGGCCACTGTCGGTCGTAACCGTGGCCGGGCAACCATGAGATACCACCCAACGCTCAACGAATGCGCGTGCTACAGTCTCTGAACGGGGAACGGCCTCTGACCACCGCGTGAAGCGATCCATCATCGTCAAACGTTATGTCATCCCATTGGAAGGTGGCAAATGACCTACAATGTCGATGTGGAGGTGAGCAAGTCGAGATGTGATCGAAGGGAATCGGCCAATCAGGGTCGACACGTGGCGGTGAACCTCAGCCTGTTGACAAGCTAGGCAAAATCGTGCCCACGTGCGAAGATCCTTTTGCATACCAGGTCAGACGTACCTATCGGAAATGTACTTGGCCGTGGCTCGGATGCCAGGATGGGCTATGTTGTGTAGCGTGTCGAACACGCGTTATCGAGAAAGAGCAGGAACTACTGGACGTGGATGTCCAGTAGAGGTATCGCAAAGGATAGCGTCTGCAGACGCTGGCAAAGGTTGATCAGTCAGCCGTAGAGCTGATTGTTGGCAGGAGGCACGGAAATCATTTCCCGAACGTTGTGCGTTGGCCATAGCGTTTAAGTCGATTGAGTCGTAACCGGCTTGTGCCGACACTCGGGGTAAAGCGTCAGTCACAACGTTATCGCTGCCAGAAACGTGGCGCACATCAGACGTGAACTGGGATACAAAGTCCAGATGGCGAACTTCGCGCGGCGAATATCTCTCAGACCTACTGAGAAAGGCGAAAACCAACGGCTTGTGGTCGGTGAAAATCCCAAACTGGTTTCCCTCGAGGGCATGCCGGAAGTGCCAAACGGCCGAGTAAATTGCTGACAACTCACGACCGAACGTGCTATACCTAGTCTCAGCCGGAAGTAAACGTCTGGAAAAGAAAGCGAGCGGTTTCCAGAGTCCATCGACGAACTGTCGAAGTACGACGCCGACTGAGGTGTCTGACGCGTTAACAGCTACACTTATTTTCGCGGCTGAGTTGAAGTGGTGAAACATAACGGCGGTAGCTGATGCGTCCTTAAATTTATCGAACGACTCGATGGCTGTTGGTGATAATTCTACGACTCCGTTGATACAGCCGCGGAGTAAATCGGTTAACGGTCGAATACTGTGCTGGTCAACGTGATGTCCTAGAAACTCTATAGCTGATTGACCAAAAACACACTGCTCCGAGTTAATCGTTGAGCCAATAGTTGCTAATCTGTCGAAGAGCTGTCGCAAATGAATCTGGTGTTCTTCTTCAGACGCGCTTGCAACTAATAAATCATCGATGTAGGGGTGGACGAAATCCAGACCCCGTGTGACGTTGTCGATGAAACGTTGAAACATTTGTGCAGCGTTTCGCAAACCGAACGGCATACGTAGAAACTCGAATAAACCGAATGGTGTGATGACAGCTGTTTTGGCAACATCCTCATCCGCTTATGATGATCTTCTGCATTGTCGGCGTACATGATTACATAAAACTGATAAGCACGTACTCCTTGTAAATCGGTGATTACTTCATCAATAGCAGCCCGGAAATAATCTGCAAGTGGTATTGATCGTAGTGACTGCCTTAGAATCATACTCCANGAAATAATCTGCAAGTGGTATTGATCGTAGTGACTGCCTTAGAATCATACTCCATAGGAATTTGTACGTATGCGGGTACTGCTTTCAAAAAATCATCCGGCTCCTCAGTTGTCACTGCGCACTATCTTGGTCTTGAATTTAGCGTTAATCCTAGGTGATTTGCCATCTTCCTTCATAACCACAGCGATTGGTGTAACCAATGCTGATGAGTTAACCTGCAAGATTATGCCGTCTTCCTTCAATCTGTTGAGTGCCTTATGCACATGTTCTCTCGTTCCATAAGGTATTATTCGGCCCTTCAGAAAAACCTGGTCCCCTTGCACCTCCATTTTTGTTGGCTTTACCTTGATTCCTTCTGAGAGTTGTGAACACTGAACAATCAGGTTGCGTAACTGGGCTTGGTTCTCTTCACCCGGACCATTTCGTAATTAGCATTTAGTGAAAGAGCACAGTGGAACTGTTTTGAAGCTTTTGAACCCGGGATGACTGGATTTCCTTCGGACACTAATAAACGCAATGAAATCAATTCATTATCATTACCAATAATCATTACATCAATCTCACATAGCAGAACTAACCGATGACCAGTAACTCCACGTATTTCCGTCGTTGTTGGTCTCTGTTCGGCATCAGAGGCCATGCCATTAAATAGCGGTTTGGAAATAGTGGATTCGCTACTTCCTGTGTAAACAATGAATTCAAACTTGCATCCTGATTCGAACTTGAGGCATCTGTGGATAAACTGCTCAGCCCTGGAGTTCAATTGCAATTTCGTTCGCAATTTCATTTACAACCCCTTCCCCCTCAAAGCACCTCTTTTCTGGCACGACCTTTAACATTAGGCCAGCGGTCACATTGTGAAGTCCCATTTGATGTAACAACTCAACTATATCATCGAATTTTGTAGATCCCAAATGTTATCGTCTCAGAAGTATGTATCTCAAATTTCTCGTCCCAAAGTTGAATTCTTCTCTCGTGTAATGTCTCTTTTGTCGCTCCATTCACATAGCTGACTCGTTGTACAATTTAAAACCGTGTTGTTCACATGTGTATATGGTTCCAAAATCTGTATATTGACCACGCTCTCACGAGAGTGTTTCCTACGAATGCGTCGAGAAGTATACCGTTATTATTATTATAAACAGTGATGGACTCCAGCAAACACATGGCCGACTCTGAGGTGTTGGCCAACATCTGGCCAGCAGTCGGCCACACAATAAGCGAATCAGAATGGAGTAAAAAACCATGATTGGCACGCTCATTTCTGTTGTTAAACGCATGTAAGAAGAACTCTCAAGTATATTCTCATGTTGTAACCGCATCATTGTTATGGATTCTCGATTACCGTCATTTTGAGCACGTTTGTTTTAATGGATGTTTCCGACAGACGCGCGTTCGCGGTTGCACTTACTTCGTGCACGTTGAGCGCGGTTGTGTTGTGTCTTTTGCGGTCTGTCGTCACTTACAATTTTGGTAAAAGCCTTGTGAACGTGTTACTTGTATTACATGTTTTCCGCTCGGTTAAAGTGGGCTTTTTAGCGTTCATTCGCTCACGTGTACAACAAATAAACCGCGGGGATTGTTTTCACTAGTTGTTGCAATTAAAATGAGTAGAGTGAAAGGATGGTACAGCGGATGGACTATTAACAGGCGTGTCAAACGTGGAAGGAATAAGCTACGCGCGATGGGCGAGCAGTATGCATCGTGATAGGTTGAAGAGGACAGCATTGTACCGACAATCGCAGTGTTACCTGCAGGTTAGACATTGCATATCTCATCATTGCTATACTACAGAAATGTCTTCAACGTCATCTAGCATTTGCACTGACTCGTCGTTCCCAGAAAGACGGCAGCCGGTCCATCACATTGGGACAACAGTGTCACTTCAGCTGCCACTGGATATGATTACCGATTTCCCACTGGACCCGATGCATCTTGTTTTCCTTGGTGCCATGAAACGGCTAATCCACATTCGGTGCTTATCAGAGAAACGTTCAGACGTGCGTCTCTCTAGCAGCATGCAGCGGGCTGCCGAGACGAAACTGAAGGCATCAGTTTCCCACCTACCATAGAATTTCCTCGCAAATGTGTTACGTTTACCCATTCTGAGCGTTTCAAAGCCAACCAATCTCGTGTGTTTTTATTACACTTGGGCTCCGTGGTTATGCGTCAATCCCTCCCCAAGCTCATGCATGAGAATTTCTTGAACCTTTTTCTTTCCATTTACATACTTTCCCATCCCAGTGGGTGTCACTCCCAAATTGACCGTGCCCGGCGCGCAGAGTTATGAGAGATACGATTTTACAGGTAATGTACCATGTCATCTCGTAATGGCCTCTAATCAGAGTGCTCCTGCCAGTGGATCTGCAAAAGAAACCGTGGACCTAGACGAGTGAAGGGAAAAGTGTTTCAGCAATCATGTACACAATATATTTATGCTTCACAAATTGTTGTTCTTGCTCTCGTTGCGATGCAGCGGTGACTGACGCGTGCTCTCACTTTTGCGCGGTTTGCGCGGAGAATAAGAAGGTTCGGTCCGCTAAATTACAGGGTTTAGTGCATGGTAACCTGGATGCGTTATATGCAGGGGGTTTCAGCCGTAAGGCTGGTAGGCGAAGCTGAGGTGGCAGACACGAAAATCGTTGTAGGTTTCGTTTTACATAATGTTATCTGGAGAAGGAGTCCCGCAAATTTTCTTCGGCCGACTGTCTCTCTGGCCAGGCTGGAGTCGGTACGACTCCAATGTGTGGTGCGGGCCAACTCCGGTACGACTCGTGGCCAGACGATGGCAAACGCTGGGCCGACTCCGGTTTGTTTGCTGGGACGGCTCTATAGCACATATGTCTCCAAATTGACTCAGGTGACATTTCTGACTTTTTCATACCTTCCTACTATGAACAGATTTACCGCATAAGTGGCATATAGATTTACGCAGTCGACAAGGTAATCGCAAGTATAACTAACCGCACGAGAAACACTTGTTAAATATTTTTGGACCGGGATTGACGATAGGTGCATTGGAAAGCCGGTTCACTAGATGACTTCGGGTGGCAGTTTGCGTTTTAATCTTCTGAAATAATATCACGTTCGGATCAGCTGTGGTGGCATTGGTGTCATCCTTCTGCTCGTGAGTGTCTCGGGCCTCTTAGAAAGTCATATCCTGTTCGACCGGCAATGTCATTGGTATCAGCAATCAATGGATCACGTAGATGCTCCTTCAGTCAGTCACCAAAGTTGCAACAAGCACCATGTTCTTGCAACTGTAGAATAAACTCGAGGAGGGTAGTCTTAGTTTAACGCATTATTGAATTGAACTTCGCCGGTTCTGTGGCCTGGAAAGTGACAGGAATCGCGTGCTTCAACAGCAGTTTCTTTGGTTCGTCGGATGGCAACGAGACTGCGGCATCCGGATAAGCCAGATTCTTGAGTAGCGAATACAATTCACGACCACCAGCGGTAACGAAGAAAGTTGATTGTTTTTCAATCCTCACATCATGACGAATGCAACACCACAGCTCAAACTGTTCGACCTATTCCTCTATTTCACTCGCACCAGTATGAAGATATAAGTGCTCAACTGCAGGCAGTTCCATTCCGCAGCGCCAATTTGTGATGCTCGAAATTAAGGTTTCCGGATAGCCCTGGAAATCGCACTTGAATTGAAACCTCCCACGAAAGTAATGGGGAGAAGATCTGGTACTGGTAGCACTAAGCAGTTCTTATTCATGAGTTAAGACGCCGAAGTTATGGGTGTACAACAGTAAGAAATCACGATTGATTGATATCTTATGCGACGGTATATCGGAGTTTCACTACGACTCTTGTTCAGGCGTTACATTTGACACTTGTTTCGGGTGGTACGAGGTTTAACCCACAGCTGATTTCCCTGGCCACGACAGTGAGTGGAAATTGAGACAGCTACTTCGTAAGATCGGTGTGGCTAAACTACACAAAACTATTTTGCCTGGTACACCTCAAGACCGCAATTTCGGTGATACTACTGAATCGCCTAGCCATCTCTTCGGTAATCAATTTTCCTCGTTTATTATTTGTCACAGATGTTTCAAGTTAGAAATGAGCGATTCTACTAACTTTCTGACACATGTTCGACTGTTTAATCGTGAAGTTGAACGCTTCAACATGACGTCCTTGAAGGACGATCAACTCAAGTCGTTGAAGCTGATGTGCCGTCCCCAGTCCCTAGGCGGGTTGAAGTACACACGCGGTTGCTGGACCGTTTGAAGCTGTAGCCCAATAAATCTTTGGACAACGTGGCTGCAAAGTACCAACGACTGGTAAACATGAAGAATAACACAACTCTGGTTTACTCTGGGGGCCGAGCTAGTGCCAAAGTTAATGCAGTTCAACGCCTCTCTACTTCCAGATGGCGCAACCCCGGCCAGTCACACGATACACGATTTGGCCCGAACGGCCCGAAGCCTGTGAAGAAGCCTCTGGCAGCATGTTGGCACTGCAGGGCCTGGCACTTGGTCAGGTTCTGCCAATTCAAACAATGCGGATATTGGGAATGCTACTTTGTCGGTCATAGAGAGGGATATTGTCAGTCAAGTCAGCAACGTACACCTTCTGGTTTAAGGTTGAGTTGAAAGTCACAGGCCAGAGCAGTCGGCAACAAAAGAGATTGATGGCGGTTTTTCAAGTCAACGCCCCAAGTCGACGTAAGTCTATAAACCTCCATATTAATGGTCAGCCGGTCCGGTTACAGTTAAACACTGCCTCCGACATAAACGCCATTTGGGTGAAACTCTGGCATACGCTCGGTTGAACTACTGTACAGCAAGCCAAACAGATCGCCATCAGTTTATGGTGGTCACGTTCAACCCATCGGTAAGCCTCACTGCGGCTTTTCATCCCGTGGTACATTTTACGATACCTGCTCAGAGGAGACATCAGAACTCAACCTACTTGGCCTCGAATGGTTTGGCCGACTCGGTTTGGCGGACATCCCCGTTAAAACAATCTGCACTCACGTGAGCCACGCTTTGTCTGCTCAACAGTCCTGTGACAATGTAAAACACTTTGAATCGCTTTTCAAACCCAGTCTTGGCCACCTCACGGCAGCACCAACGATTTACAACCGCCTCCTGCTCCTTCGCCAGTCCTCCGTCCAAGACGACTGGTTCCCTTCTCATCCTTACCAGAATTTGATGCTAAATTAAGACGACTCGAACGTAAAGGTGTCTTGACACCGGTGTTTTGGACTGCATGAGCGGCCCCCATCGTGGTTATCAAGAATCAAATGGCGCATTACTGATCTGTGCTGAACTCTTAACTGGCTTAGACGCTGCGCTATAAACACACCACTACACTTTGCCGATGCCAGACGGTCTGTGCACAACCCTAAACGGATGAAAATTCTTTGCTAACATGATCCTCGCAGAGGCCTAAGTCCGAGTGGAAGTTGCTCCGAAATCAAGTAATGTACTCACCATTAATTCTCACCGCGGTTTAGTTCAATATACTCGTCTTTATTTTCAAATTAAGACGGCTCAATCTATCCTCAAGCAGGTGATGGACACGGTTTTAGCCGGCACCCCAGGTGTGGCAATATATATAGAAGACAAGCTTATCGTCGTTGTGACTCCGGAGGAACTGCGCAAACGAACTGAAGAAGTAATGTAACGTATCAAGGATACTGGTTTCTGTCTTCGACAGAAAAAATGCAACCCCTTTTTACAATCCGTCAAATTCCTCAGATTTATATGTGATGCTAGTGGCCGACACCCAGACCCAGAGAATATTCAAGCTACCTAGAGAATGCTGGCCCTTACAGACGTGAGTTCCCTCCGTTCATTTCTTGGACTACTTAGTTATTATTTAGCATTTCTTCTGCAACTTCATAATATTAGACCACTACTTAACAAACCACTGGCGAAAGGCGTACAAAGTAATCGGCCCAGCGATTATGAACCCGCGTTTTCTCGAATGAAGTTAATGCCCATCTTGGATCTCTTGGTGACTCACCGCGATCACAAACTCCAGATGGTTTTAGCTGTTGATGCCTCTGCGCTTGGTGCTGGTGCTGTCATACTGCACACGTTTTCGGTGGAGCCCAGAAGGTTATCATGTACACATCATGAAGTCTCACGCCAGCGGAGACACGATACTGTCAGATCGAGAGAGAATTCCTGGTTCTAGTGTTCACAGTGCGGCTCTTTCACAAGTTCATCTACGGGCCTATGGTTCTGCTAATAACTAACATTAAGCCGGTTTTTTTCTATCTTTGGATCCAAAAGAGGTATTCCTGCACACTCACCTAACAGACTACAAGGATGGGGCTTGACTGTCTTGGTTACGTTTTCGAGATCGAATACCAACAAATTGAGAAGTTTTCGTCAGGCGGGTGCCCTATCACGACTACTTAACGGCTACCACATAGGAGAAAAAAGCAGTCGTTGTGGTAGTAACGACAACAGACTATGCGGTGGATTACTCCACAAGTACCGTCAGAGCTTTGCAACGCGCAGCATTTGAAATTCAGCAGGAGAAGGATGACAAGTAATGAACCATGTGTACAACATGCCTTGTGAACACAAACTAATAGGCGGTGACTTTAAC
>QNGE01007006.1:0-19352 GCA_008508345.1 Paragonimus westermani
TCGATCTCTGCTTCAAAATCAGGCATACAGATCACACTTTCGATTCTTCCGAATGATTGTCACAGAAGCCGTAACTGAAGATTGGTCACTCGAGAAACCATTCGAACATCAGCTTCAAAACACTAAGATCAGCTAATCAAGTGGTGTTCGATAATTGGAGATAAATGGATCATACCTAGTTCAATCGGATATTGGGCTCTCATCGAACCTCAAATCAGCACACAAAGTCAAAATGGGAATGCTCCACTTTTTTTCAGTATCAGCGTTGGCTTTTTAAGATTCGCTTTGCAAATCTCGTTAGAAGTCAGTTGAATGATAATAGTCTTGGTTCTGGCTATTGGTGGATGTTTTATAAACGCGTTAGCATATAGAAAATAGGAAATAGGATGAAAAATTTAGAAACACGGCTCGATCGTCACCAGGGTCGCCAAATGCAACCTAAATTGTGTAAATAAACTGAGTTATTCGATGAGTCGCTGGATAGACCACTGCTGCCAGGTGAATCGAACGTGGTTACAGACGTCGAGTAGTGGGTCTGACAGCGTAGAATCCGCTTCTTCAAACTTCTGGATGGAGTCGGAACGGAAGTCGGACACGGTGTGGCATCAAACGTCGGCCTTTCCCACTGAGGACTTGCTTCTGGTGGTGAAGCTGTGGAATTTGACGAACCGGTCGAGCCGACACCTACAGGGGTCACACAGGCTAGCCCCTCAGCAGGAACGGAATGCATATGGACAAGGCTACCCAGTGCCTCATGTCGGTGATAGGACAATGCGCGAAGTATTGCGGAAAACAAGGCAGGCAGATTGGGCGGCTCGGAATGAATTAGATCTGCAGTCAGATGCGGAGACATGGCGTTGAGCGTGTTCTCAAACAGACGTTTGACCGTGGATTCACAACAGTTAAAACCAGATATGAACATCTTCATGTTTAGGTCATCAAGATCGGATGGCAGTTGGATGGACTGTGATTGAGGGGGCAATCTACCAACTACAATGAATAAAAATAGCATAACTAAACTTGGTAACAAAGTGCACGTTCAATAAAGGAATAACGCTTGGTGGACTATATTGTGGCATTATCAGAGCCTCAGCAAAACGGGTTCGCGAAACTCAATTCAACAGCTGTGTCCATGGTTCTGAGAAGACTTGGAAAATCGCAAAATGTCGCTACTCGTGTGACCCACAACCCTCCTATCGAACAGCCATTAGGATATCAAAGTTAGGTCTTCAAAATTCATTCACCGTACGCTGTTGGATCACGCCTTAGCGCGTTCAAAAAAGAAAGTATAACGTGAGGCCGAAAAACAGCCTATCACATGAGAAGTAAAAGGTTATCCAGAGTTAACCACAAGTGGTGGCAGTTGATATAGCCTGTATGAATCATCACCTTAGGAGTAGATTGCAGAAGAATACCAGTCGACGAACGGAGGCGACGAATGGACCAAGACACCAGATTGCCAAGAATCTGAGACTTTCGTCAATATAAATGTCACCCGATCATGATGTTCAACTAACTACGATCGCTTCGGTCATTATCGCCTCTTCTACGTTCATGGTCCTTAGTGTCAGAATATGGTGATCTTCAACAATGTGTTGCAGCCCACAAAAACAAGGTCTTAACTTATCCGTTAGGAGCACGTGTCTAGGATCACAGAGTACTCCCCCAGACAAAAAGATCTTTGAGTAAAAACAATGATCTGCTTTAAAAAACAGGTTTTCGCCTAACATGTGTTACCTCTTGGTGCTTCGACAGAGCCAGGCCCTCAACCATATGGTCGAAACAACGCTGCAAACCGTTTTCAAGGATTTTTGAGCCTATCGAGAGCACGTCGAAACTCACACTTTTCCGTTAACACAATCACCCAGATGGCTAGAAAAAGAGGTGAAGTTCAAGCTTCCCTCCAAACTGTTTGACAATACCAGCACAATGAGAACGCATATCATCGCCAAGTAGGAGTTTACAACCCCCCTCCCAAGAAATTAAAGATGCAACTAGGAGTACAAGATAGTACAATAATCTCCTCTATTGACACAACATACAACTTCTGTCGTGTTGAACAAAGTGACGGTCGCTAACAGACCATTAAGCTCGGAGTAGACTACCACGATATCTTAAGTGAACCTTACTCCACGAGTGGTCATGCCAAATATAATGTGCCCCTTGGAATACCTTACGCTTGTTTCTTGAGGAATTTTGGATTTAACGAGAACACCACTAGGGAATCTGGATGGTATTCGTACTGCTGTTCTAATAAATTCACAATGTATGTACACAGGCTAGAAATTGGTACAGCTCGCACAGTGTTAGCCCCGATGTAGATGGATTCATTGCTACACACCTTATTTGTTATCGGTTCCGGACACCCAGATCCAAGAGCCCCGAAAGTTTAGGTCTTACATAGGCCTGAAATTCACCGGCAAGTATGATAATGGTGACTGGGGTCTTTTTATCAAAAGCTGTACGGTACTCGCTCCAGGAAGTAGCACTTCTTCGAAGTACGACACTTTTCTCACAGTGATACGGCAAACACTTTTGTGAAGTTGAAACGGACTTAGTCAATTCAGGCGGACACAATTACGTCAACTGAGTCCACCTAAGCTCAGTTCAGTTACGTGGTAAACACAAGGTGAATCGGTGGGATGCACAAAGTTCTCGGTGGACCATGAAGCACTGAGTTCCCTTGAACTTCATAAGTGCAGAAAGAAGACGTGATATGTTAACAGTTTGTTCACTCTCATCAGTCGCAAACACAGAACATACAGGCTATATATGACGGACAGAAATGGACAGGGTATGCACACGCACACATTCAAACTAAGTATTATGTCAACACCACAGCGACCCGATGGGCCACCTCAACCACTTTTGCACACACAACGCCGGCTGGTGGGCTCTGATTACTTGACAAATAACACCAAGCATAAATTAAAGTTTGCTCTATTCCGTACACATGCGGATGCTCAGTTGCGCTCGGCCAAAACCACTGAAGGAACAGGTCTACACAACCGCGAACGCAGTTTGTCTAACTATTCCGCCCTCACGCTGTCTATCAGTTCACCTGTAGTTGCGGCGACATTTACATAGGCAGAACAGAACGATGGCCATCTCGGCGAGTGGCTGAACACGTCTCGAACTGGTTAAAACAACTCATGATACAACAATCTCAAGCCAGTGAATCCGTTGCTGGAAGCCCCGCGTCGTCGTCTGCGAGACACCTTATGAAAACGAGTCACTAAACCGACCTACTTAGCTCATCCAAAATACCGTCACGCAATCGGAACCCGAAGTTACTGGTCTTTAGGAAAGCTATGTTGATCAGAACATACCAGCCGGTGTTAGGTGTGCAAAAGTGCTTGTGGTTCTGATGGCAGTACTTGGCGTAAATGTGTGCGTGTCCACACCTCGTCTAACTCTGTTTGTCTGTCGCATAACGTTTGCGACGGATGAGATCAAACGAACTGTTAACATATCGCAACATGTCTTCCTTATGCACCTTGGTGAATCATATTCATACACTAATCCGGTAATCTAAAACTTTTCCACATCTTGCGCAGGAACCTAAACTAAGACTTATTTAGCTGACCTAAGGAAAGGGCGGGATGCAACGTAGTTTGGCTCAAATCAACTTCGCTTCGTTGATCCTAGTGCGCAGTACACTAAACTTGACGAGTTTGTCATGGGCTTATGCGTGGGTCTTCGTATGTGGGGTGAGACAGTCCACACCAAACCAGTGCTTACCAAGTGATCTTAGACATCAGGGTGACGCACTTCAGTGGTAAAAATTACGTACCTATATCTCATAAAAATGATGAACAGAGGCGGACAGTCTCAACGTTTTATTGGATTGATGAGTGGTAGATGAGGCAGATCAAAGAGAAAAGTAAACGCACGTAACCATGCGGTAGTTTTGCAGCAAACGCTAGTTGCAACTCGATTGCAGATATTAGCACCGTTTGCCTCGACGGCTACTTTCTTAGTATTTTGCGTAGTACGGACAAACTGTGTGCGAGGGTCACTGGACTGGATAATTCTTATCAAAGAGTATACAGCTGTCCTGGTGGGAGTTCAGCGTTAAACATGACCGAATGTCCAAAATAAAGTTATCTTACTCGATGTATTGCACTTGACTAGATCAGGCTCCATTACATAAAAATGTCACCCAAGAAGTAACACTTTCAATGAGGAAATACTTCTGGGAAATCTCTCGGGGGGGGGACTGCAATAAAGAACTTCTTAAATGAACATTGGCATTTCATGCCGTATGCCGGGTACAACGTACGCGACAAGAAGGTGAGACTCAAGCAAAACTGATCGAGGTTTAAAGATTGAACACCCAACCGGGAAGAATGTGTACAGTAGGGTTACGCCATGGTGATCAGAAATAATGACCCTTTCATCCCACCAAACACGGCCACACGTGTAACGAGAAGTGTGGATTCAGGGTAAATAACCATATGAAAAATACAAACACCAGGTTGGAAACTCACCGTTCACGGCACTCCTGACAAACGCAACAGCCTGTTCGAGAATGTCAGCTTTTTCAAGCTTGTGTTGCTAAAACGACAGAAAATACTCGTTTCAGACCAGTCGCAAAACACCAGCATTGACCAATGTAGCACACACAATTGCCGATTGGACTGGCACCACGGCATCCTATCCAGCTCAGACCTACCGCAAATACAGAATACGAGCGATCTAATCAGTGTAACTTTGTCCTAAGTTCAATCCGCATATTACGCACACGCATATGCAAAAGACACCCATCTCAATCGGGAAAAGACTTGATTGTGATACAAGCTGCAAAAACCTACCAATGGATGCACACGGTATCGTCAGATGGTGCTATTTGCAGGCCAAACTTCTATCGTAAAGCAGTTGGTGCCATACTGTGAGGTGGGTACCATCAGGCTACCCAAAATTGAGCATTCGAGGTGATCAGGGTCCGAACTGACTACAGAAGATGGCAGTCGGCATCACGTGCACTTCACGTGGACAATGGGGCTTACAACAATTCAACATTCTAAGTAATATAATGTATATAGAAGACATCAAGTTGTCCAACTCTGTGAGTGATTAATTTCACCCTTTCTACCGGTGCCTAACACATTTGGCTATTTCTCAGTTGTCAACAAAAAAAATTAGGATCAATCAGGGACAGTATGATGAGTCTCCCTGCCCACATCACGACCCAATTTCAACAGATTTACGAACTAGACAACACGGTCTGAGATCGTCAGGTAGGTTAAACATTGAACGACAGCGCTACCGACCAGTGCCATCCATCAATCCAAGCACGCGCACACACATTTCACTCCCAAATGTGTTTGGTTGGTATCCTCTCGCCAATTCCCCCAGACACTTCACTTTGCTCGCCCTTAACTTACCCCCGAAGTTGATACAGCTGCAGACGTAGTTTCTGTAATCGCGACGTCGGTGACCAAACTCTTCAATTCGTCCAGCGCCCGATTAATGCGTTCCCGACGTCGTTTCTCCATCAACGGCTTGTTTCGCTGTCAAAAAGAGAGAATGAGGGTAAATAAAAGTCACAACACACGATCAAAACGTGAGGATGATGAGTAGGAACACGGAAACAAAATGAAGGGCATCACGCTTCCACACAAGCCACGGTTACAGACCGAATGCGCCCCCACTTGAGGTTTCAGACGCTCGCAGGTCAACGGCACGTGACAATCGCAGCTCGACAACCCACTAGACCGAGGCAAATGAAGGCAAACCGTCTATGAAAGACATCAACTGGGGTCCAGAAAAGGCGTCTTGTTCATTGCAGACGAGGGATATATGGTATATGGTCAATTCTCATTAGAACTATTGATATAGACGACAATATCAGAGCCGTTCTACTGGTCTTTACAAACGTTGGTCTTGCATTAACCGGAATTGCCATTTTTACAAAAATGCACGTACTTAATGCAATTTTTTAATATAAAAAGCTACCCTGAATGGCTAAAATAAATTTGTCCGGAAAGCCGTAAGATCCCTTGGTTCATATACTCCCACGTTGTTAGCAAAAAGTATTCAAATGAGAGGAAGCAAAATGAAAACTTGGTGGTCCACAGTGATAGTGACGATCTGGTCGAAAAGTAGCAGTCCTCCATAACAATTCACAACAATAAGTTGTAATTCCCAAGTTGGCAGTATTGATCAACATTACAAGGATAATCTATTCACTGCTAGTCTGGCGCTAAACGCCAATAACATAATTCGACTGTGTTAGTAATCACTCAAAGTGATTCGACCCTCGTAAATGTCTATGCGATCGGTTGTATCCGTGCTACTAACACTGAAATCAAACTTGTGACACAGGAATTATCCGTGGCATTTCATGCTTGAAGACAAGCGACGCTAGCTAGATCCTGGACTGACACGAGTAACGAGGTACACAAGTAAAACATGAATTGAAATATGTAAGAGGTACATCGAACATGAGTTTGGATCCGCTCCTGCAAGTTCATCCAGTTCGGCAATTTGTCTTCATGAGTCGACTGACTGTAATGTCAGCTTGGAAACATTCAAGAGGACTGCAATCACAAATAGTGCACACCGTCATGCTGTGGTAACCGGATGAACGTCAGCGTGAGGTTTGTTAAGGGTGAACAGCAAAAATTACTACAGCTGAGACGGAACTCTCGTTCATGTGAATTTCCTGAATTCAATTGTCACAGCCGTTGGTTTCCTCTTCTCTGGATGACGGAATCTGAACCCATACTACGTGCTTCACAAACACAGGCTTAAAGTAATCAGCACAGTCAACTCTGCGTTATTTACATTGTTCAGATCCGTTATTCAGGTACCGTCGCCAATTGTCCAATAAGCCGAATTGAACCTGCTGTGTAAAACAATAGCAACGGGACAGTCACCATCCGGTCGCAGAATACGCCGGCTGACTTACCTCATTGGGATGTCTCATGCCACAGCGTGCGACCAGCGTTTGGTGAATTACAGACAAACATTGAGGCGGGTCATTTCAATCCGTCACAGTGGACGACAAAAGCTCTTATCAAGCTGATCGAGGTCCCGTGCTACGTTTCATACCGGTTTACCCACCATCCCCATCACACTAACCGACCACTGTTCCTCGAGCGTTCGCATGTGCACCTGCCCACTCACGCAATCGAACCTCATACCCCGCTAAACAATCTGTGGCATTTCCTCAGCGCCACCTGGTAATATCCGACTTACGGTCGTCACTACCCATCATCTTACCGAGAATTTTTGAAAGGTGTTTATCCATTTCAAAACAATCCGAAGCGAAGCTTGCCGAAAACAAATTACCAGCCCATCCATTTGGTTCTAGTATGTTGACCCGCTAGACAGAGCGATGTGAGTACGTCGGAACACAATCACATTCTATGGACAGGTGTCATCCGAAAAAGTACACATGACGGCATGTTAGTATGTTATGGTAAGCCGATAACAGAAGATAAACGGACAGACAGTAAAGTGACAAGAAGCGCAACGTTGAAGGAAACAAACGGTCAGAACTCGGTTCCCAAGACCATTGGATTCAAGACAGACTTCTGTGATTCCCCGAGAGATCCGTTTGCATGAATGACCAACGATGAAAAAGGACAAACCATTCAGAGAACGTTGCACTACTGTACCTAGTTTGGTAACCGCAGTATAAGGTCAATCAAAAACGGGGTGTAGATTCAAGTGAGTAAACTCTCACGTCGAGTGGACATTCTACTAACAACCCTCGATACTTTGTCAGGTGCAGATATTCAACCTGATCTGTCTGATGCACAGAAGTGGTATCAGAGTGGCCTTAAGAAAGATGTGACATACTTTGATGCCAAACTCAGGGACAGACGAGCACTGATAGTTTGTCGTACGCTAATAGCCATGCGTGTGGATGAGTAGGCCATAATGGATGATGAAAAAATTGTTACGCCTGCCATTTATCGGCAGAACAATACTCCGGCTACAAAAATATGTGGCTTCTGTCTAGCGGGTTGCATGAACAGGATTGACCAACCTGTAGCCCCAACCTGGACTCGATTGAAAGCCTTTGTAAAATACTCGCCCAGATATGTTGTGAAAGTTGAAGGTCGCTCTTATAAGAGCAGAGAGTAGTCCGGACCCAGCTATTATGACACGGCGTGTTGCCTTTGGGAGGGGGACTAATTTGGTTTTTGATCGTGTAAGTCATGTGCAAGTCTTGCAGGGTCTTCAACTCACACTTGCTCGCGTTTTCTACTCTAACAGGAACATCGCTGAAACCCGGACAAACGCTGTCTCTCGGCACTTCCGTGCTGCACAGAGCTGATTCATGAGGTTAATGGGCAACCAAAGTCAGAACGTCTGTCTTGTCTGTTAAACTATCTCCTATCCCCTTATCAAGAGCATTTCAAGACGCTGTAGGGAATTCCTCAAGAATGAAACGTTTCCAATTAGCTGCTACCAAAGGAAAAAATTTCCGGGGCGAAATTGTGTTCACTTCTCTCAATTTTCCTACATATCGTTTTATAAACACAAACGATATCCTGATGTGTATGGCACACCAATATTTCGACTTCAAACATCTGGTTCAAAAGCAACATTCCTAAAAACTGGTTGGTTTTACAACTTCATTACTAGCTTACTTTTTGTGGACAGAAAATTACGGCCACCATGCCCAAAGGATACTTGTGAGCTATGAGGAATATCGGTATTGACTGTCCCGTTCCAGTAGGAGCATTCGTTGGAGAGGTATGGTTGTTAGGCCCATCACTCATAAGTGTCGATACCTTACAGTGTTTCTGGCTCTCATAGTTTTGACTCTTTTGATGATTTTTTGAAAGAGAACTACTTAGGTTGTAGGTTGGCCCACAGTCAACAGTGTCACGTAGACCAAGTCCGAGAATCGCCTCTTGTGCCATCTGAACGGTGGGCTATGCGACCAACCCACCAAAGAGCACCCACGCTTTTGTGCACTGCTACCGGCCTTGAACACGGGCTTAGACCACACACGTACGCACTCGACAGCGCAAGCCAAGTTCGGTGGTCCACATGAGCTGAGGGACCACACACGAAAATCAGCCGACTACGGTCTGGGCTGTGTGTACGCCGGACCGACTGCATGTTCGACCATGGCTTCTCCTCTAAGGACTCACTCGGTCTGGCCCAGTCGCAAAAAAGTGCGGCGGCGGTGGAAAAAAGGAGCGTGATTTCATCAGGACAACAAAAACAGAACGCATCCGTGAGTACCGGGGCGTACAGTCAACACGCCAGTGTAGTCAGTCTAGCAGGATTCAGGGGCTGGCGCAATTCAAAATTTGAAACCAAGACAGCAACAACCAACCAGCTTGATTACCCACTGAGTCGGGGGTCTCAAAGTACAACAAAAAACTAAACTATGCATACAGATATGGGGATCGCGCTGATGAGTAACAAAGTGGATCGCGTTGAACGAGTGAGCAATAAACGGGACCCCGCCTGATGTGAACCAACAACTCGGACATCGTTAACATGTTTGGAAGAGCTAGAGCATTGTCAGTTTCCTAGCCTGACAATCAGATCAACTTTTCGTTGACAACAGATTGAACAGCTTCTCAATAAGATGTATTAACATCCGCGTGAGTGAGTGAAACACTCCGGCTGTTCATATAGCTCTCGGGCCCAGCGTTTGGGAACCAGATTAGTGATTCATAGGTCGTGCAATAACAGCGTCCAAGATGTTCCGGACCCAAACTCAACCAATTCGGTTTGTCAGTCGAGGTGATATTATTTCTGATTACTGAGTAATCGGGGATTTGGTTTATTTTCAGTTCGAATATCACATAGTTGATCGCAGCCTTCGCATTCAGATGGACTTTCCAGCCAGCCTCTTCCGAAAAGAAGCACTAGACTCGAGTTTCGCGCTCATTAGAGCTCGTCAGTAGTGCATATTTTTGCCACGGCTGGGATTTGAACTCCGGCCATGCGTTCATGAAGCAACCATGTTGACCACTGCGTCATTGATCTCACACTAGGCTGGCTGGAAAGTCTATCTGAATGCGAACGCTGCGACCAAATGTGAGTAATGTTCAACTTGAAGATATTATTTCTGTCCCGTCTACAACGCAATTGCCCCGAGAGTTTCGTTCATTGTTTATCAAAGCGCAACTCGAACAGAAAAATACAAGGTAAGCTCTGAGTTTTTACACTATTTGATGCTTATTGCCGTACGACATACTAAGTCATGGGAAGATGAGTACTGTCAGGCCGCCCAAAGTGAATCAACAGTATTTAAAGTAACCGGTGCCTTAACCACCAAGCTGTTACGAACGCACAAAACATCCATCATCCAAGAAACACTTCCGACCAGTGGAACCATCGATCAGAATTTTCGAAAAAAAAACAGAGCACATTTAGGTTTGGGAGAAAGAAGACAATTATTTGATGTGTCTACCTTGAATGAACAGTTCGAAATCTGCGTTTCAGCTCACGCCACTTTGGAGGAAAACTATGCACGTGTGCTTAAGCTGTTGGTGTTCATTACTCAGTTAGCACCCGACCAAGACAGTTAAACTAAGTAGACAAATCAAATACCTTTCTGGTAGACACGAGGTAGGCTGTCAAGCTAAAAGTCTCGTGACGAAATTTGTCTAAGCCTAACCATCGAATAGTGTTAGGCATCATTTGGCTATTTAGGTCTAAGATCAAACTCTACTTGCTGAATAACGCTCACAACCCATCACACCTCTTTCAGAAAGTAGCATTGTGTTTGAGCTCCACCCATAGCAGACTGTAAGTGTTGTATGTCATAGTCGCGTTGACGAGATCCACCCTAGAATGAGAAAGGTCGTCAAAATAACTGAACGCGTTGGACACCACCCCAGCTATCCCATCTTCGAACGAAAACCCTAGTGATAGGCCCAGTACTGCCGTAAAATGTGCAGAGTACGCACAGTTCACTCGCCCCGTTACGGATACAGAACAGCTCAGATTTGCTCAAAAGTCAGTCGAGGTGACAAACGGCGGTAGGTCCACTGTGCCATGCCTGAGGCAGTGACTGAACTAATCAGTTCACGTTAACGCTACACTACTCTACACGCCTTGAAAGGTAAACCTTATATTCACACTGACTCTGGCCTCCGGAAAAAAAATTAATTCAACTAAATTGACTTACATAAAATCACCATCAAAAGTAGGAATATACCAGTGGTTTTGGTGGGTGCTTAACTGCCATACAATCTTGGAAAGTAAGGATGTCAGGAGAAATAAAAGGAAACAAAAAGAACCTGATCACCAAAAACAACCATTTATACTCAAAAACTTAACATCAATGTGTCTACACTTGGTAAGTAAACAGTCGAGCTATGAGTGAACGTAAGATTTTAACAAGACGGTGAGCTTTCTTGAAGCTTCTACGGCCATGCACCATTAGGTGTGCCTACTTCTTTGACCAAACAACATTCACGTCGCTTAGCCTCCCACTGGCCGCCACCTCATCTAAGGTCTCCAGTCACCGAGTCTGTGAGTCGCGAGGGCTTAACCCCAGGGGACTAGCCCGGCCTAAAGCGGCCAACCTCTTGCTGAACAAACTTATTTATCTAAGCGAGATCATTTGTCCATCGTCCACCCTACATAAGTTGGCCGCGGCATTGGCACAGAGCGCTCGGTGTGGCAGACGGCTAACTGGCATCTTTAGTACATAACATAAACATCCCAGTCTACGCGAACTAGAGGATTTAACGTGAGATATATTTTTGCCAGTCACAACCAAATACCCGCGTCCTAACCTCATCGTTGCTTACTCGCTGGTGCCACCCGAGGCGGGCGATCGAATGTAAACATAGGTGGTCAATTAACTTGAGATAGTTCGCTTCTTCTACTCTGAGCGGCCATGTTTCGCCACCTTACGGTAATACGGCCCTCACCTTACATATGCGACCGTTACGCCTCACAGAGGTGCCTCTTTGTCGTCAGAGTTGCCTTAGATTAGCGAATACCACCCGAGCCTGAGATACGCGCTTCTATTTTATTCCTCACACATTCGCACCAACTGGTGCAGTTTCTCAAGTACACAAACTGGTCAACAACCTCCACTTCATTTATCAACACTAAATCTAAGAAATCACTGCACTGTGAGGCTGCAAACAGCACTCCGAGATGTTTAGCAGTGCACAAGATAGCATACAGCATTATCTGTGCCGCTCAAAAATGGTTAAAGAATAACTTATTTCCAACGCAATCTAGATCAGTCAGTCTTAACCGGGTAGGAGATCCACGCCGTTACCACGTAAGCACCGCAGAAAATCCTCCGATATTTTGTTCATGACAAGAAGAACTAAAAATGGTGAGTGAGGACAGTGTTGAATTACGTCCCTGTAATGCTGAAACGTCAACTTCCGTCTCGGAATACAGTATCTGAAATGCAGCAGACGTCGACAATCAACGAGTCTAACATCTGTGTAAAAGAAGCCTGTTGACCTATCTGTTTGAGTGCGGACGTTTAAAGCACCTATACTAATTCGCATCCTAGGCCTAAGCGAGGGACTAAGATGTAGGGGGCTTGGCAGTTGGAGCGGGACTTGTCGGGAAAGTTTTACTACAAAATTGGGCTTACAGAGTAATCACCAGAAGTTGAGTTGGGAGAGCCTGAGCCAGTAGTAGCATGTTCCTGCCTAGCCAGCTTGCAACAAACTGCAGACAGAGCGACCCAGTTTATACTGCGAGACGGTTGATGCAGTATGGAACTGTTGGTGTGAGTATTCACGGTTGTGTGGGCTGAGATGCTATCAGGACACCCAAACATAGACACCAGGACGATTACAGTTCACAACCAAAGCACCTGACTCAAAAGCCTGAACCAAAATGCAGTACACCAGATTCAGTGCTTCTCCGGAAAATGATGCCAACTCTATTCCAACCTTGATCCCGGAGGACCAGGAGATGTCTACTTACTGACCTGCTTGGTATGAGTGACCCTGTCAGTGTGGTCATCACACTGTCCAGTTTAGCCCAATAAATCATCGAGATGTACAATTTGTCATCTTGCGTCAAGTGAAATTAAAAGGTTTCGACATTTGTTAAACGATGTATCCCAGTAAAAAAATAACCGTTGGTTCAATTAGTGTATCACAGCCGATAATCACATGACTGATGGGTATGCGGATAGGAGCATCCGCTCAGAACTCGGAGTTACCAGTTCGACTCTCACTCAGAATCTCACTACCTAATGGGTCCAAACAAGTGCGAAAGCGGTCTTTGAGTTTCAGTTAAAGGACGAGCACTATGTGATATTCTGTTCAATCTCCTAGCCATTTTAATAATAGTGGCACTGGTTTTATGTGAAGGTGACGAATAATGGAGACCGGTTGAAGTGTTAACAGATGATTGAATAAAGCTTAACTGATAAGTCTAGAAATGACACGATGAAGTCAACCTGCTGTCGCACGATCGATATTTTAAAGAACTACAAACAAAAGGGACAGTACATACAGTGTGAACAAGCATATGCGCACACTAAAAAATCGGCTAATAAATAGGTGTGCGGATGGTGAGATTAAAAGGCTGGGAAGAAAGGATTTCAGTTGGATTGATTTGAATAGTTTGTGATCATTGTGAACTGAACGATGAGAGAAGGGTCACGGTTGATTGTTCTGTTAAAGGACCTAAATAAAGCTTTCTTTAATAAACAAGCCACGTTATGGATCCGATAAAAAAACAATGGTTTCAGACAGACCGTAGAACTGGTTTAAAAATATCGAAAGTGTACAGTTACCTACAAACATTGTGATGCACCCGAGCCTTAGCTTCTTGATGCTAGGACTTGTTTACCGGTTGTACACTATGAAGAGCCAGAGTAAATAAACACCACTGAGTGTATGCAGACACCATTCGACGATTCAAGATCCTGCTACCGCGACCAGTCAGGCAATACAACTATTCTCGTCACGTTAGTGGCAAAACGCTTCACGTTATTCATACTCTGGACTATCGGAACCGCTCAGCCATCTGAAAACTGGAGCTCGACAGGCTGCCAAATTAGTCTAGCTAAAATGAGATCTGGCAAATTATTACGGTGACCTCTAAACTACCGCGGGATTTTCGTTTGCATGACTATCGTTCATGCGTAAAAACGTCCACTGCTACAGTGTAGACTAACTTCACAGAAGACTGGGCAGCCGAATGCACTGCGAAGCAGATACAGTCAGTTATAATCAACAACCACCAACCTTTAAACAGCTGGGTGCTAGACAATTTGAGGCAGCTGAGTACATGTAGGCCAAGTAAGCTCTTTTGTGTCAAACAGATGGGCAGAATTCGGTCTTAGTATTCTATTGAATTTTAAAGTTTCAAGATAAACTGGGTTTCTAAAGTTCGGGTGATGCAACTGCCTTATCAAATGATGAGAACTATGGGTGTCGAGTGCACAATATGGAAAGTGCGCCTAATGTATACTGGAAGATAACTGCAATTGATTTGGGAATCACGTTAGGAAAAGGGTAACAAAACTCGTCCAAAGGTTGCGCAAATCCCATAGAGGAAATATATACCCGCCGAAGGAAGACCGGGTGGAGACACCTTTAGGCATCCTCAATGCACAACCATCTTAGCACAAACAGCTTGCGCGTTTGTATTCTCGAGCTTAGGCAGAGTAGCGGTATCAGGACAGAAACTACACGTGATTTGAATAGCACCACGTGATGGGGCTACTTCGCTGCCAGCTACCACCCTGCAACAACTGGCTAGTGACCGTGACTAAAGTGAATTTGGTCTGGGAAACCATACAGCCTCTCACGGCTTCCGATGTTAGAATGCTGAAATCGGGGTGATTTGAACAGGGGGATTCGCAGGCTTCCAACAGGATCATGGTCCATACTCCCAGCCTCCCATTGTGATGGCGCAAACAGAGCAAGTGGACGATGAAAACAGCCCGACTCGATTGCTCTACTTCAGACGCCACTTCTTAATCCAGCACTCACTGGAATAAAAAAACTGAACGCTTTTTGGGCTGCTGGTGCGTATAGCCGCATGTTCCACTGCTGTCTCGTCATGCATGAAGGAGCAGAAAACTGGTGTAATTTTCTCCGTCCCTGTCCGAACGCGGATGTATCAGCTGTCACAGCTTAGCAGAACTATCAGCTCCCCGATAGCTGTCCTTTTTTGACGGCCCACGTCCAACAGACTGTGTACAGTCTAATGTTCCTCAACTCGCTTGACACACTTCTACGACACTCAGACCTACCTAGGTCGCTTCTGAGATTCACAACTTCCAAAATGGACACACCTTCGTCATGACCGATAGAGTTTAAGGGGCATGGAGGCTGGTAACCGAACTGCCTATATCGAACAGTTCAACGCGGACCACGTGAGCAGTGTAAAGAATGGCTGAGACACAGTGACACGGCGGTCATGCGAAGGCTCTGAAATGCGAGTAGTAAACCATGTGAGCGGTGCATACTGAGGTTACAACGGTGACGGAACTGCGTGCTGAGCTCGTCCGATGCGGTCTGCAGATGTCAAAGCTCCATGGTCCACCGACTCGGAGTAAGCAGATCAGGAACACGAGCGGATGTTAACTCACTGCTTCTGATCAAAAAGTACAGAGCGATAATCACCGGGACCAGCTGTATCGCTGTGCAGGTTGATCTTCCATTCACGCTGATCGCCCGCTCTCAGCTAGAAGACAGACAACAGCCAATCATTTACGATCCCGACTGTCTTTTCATTAAAGTTTATTGTCATTTTAATCGGACCCAATTGGTCTGAAGACAACTGTTTAGTGAACGGACAGCATGAAGCACAAAATGAAATATTTTACTACCATGGCCAATATGGCAGTATGAATACATTTCCACAAATGAATTATCATCATGGAGTAGAAAGCGGCCGTCTCTCAGACCAGTTATAAAACTTCATACTACATACGTCTGGGAAACTGATGGGAAAGCTAACGTGAATAAAGTTTGGGGACCAAGCGAAGTGATGATAATAAGAAACTCACCCTTTTCCCGCAAGCTCTTGTCGATGGCTTGGTACATGCGACCTTGGGAAGAATCGGAACTGTGCCTTGGTAACAAACAGGCCTTGCACCGTATGACATATCCGTCGGTGGGAGAGATGATGATGAGGTGGGCAATGGGCCACAAGAGTAAGTCCACTGGGCTGCGGGAGTACTCACAGCCATCGCAGGGAAGAGACGCGGCTCTGGCCGCACTGTTTGCTGGAAAGACAAGTTAACAGCAGCGACGTATGAATTCGAATCACACATCAGATGACGACGCTAACCGGACGCCCTGAGCCCACGTAAGCCACGAATGCGATTTCGATTGCGGCACGAGCCCCGTAATCAAAACAGACGTGCTTAATTGGCCAATAACTGATCACCAGCCCTGCCAACTCGGTGTGCGTTACCCGACCGAGCACCTCACCAGTGGATCAGAACGGTGTGTGTACCATTGCAACGGCTCGTGTGTGCGTGTGTCCCACACACGCACACGTAGGCATGCCACGTAAGTGGCCAATCAACAGCCTATTAATCGACTGTTCGGCCCGGGGATGGTGACACATTCGAGTGTTTGCTCAAGCCTATGGCGGACAGCCATCAGGGGAACATGGTCTAATGGGGGGATGGGTAGTCATTCGATTTCCCTCCCCCTTTACCAGCACGGCCCGACGCGTGAAATCGTCACATTTACCGCATTAGGAATGTGGCCTAAAGTGCTCGTGGGACGAAGCTGAAGTCAAACGTTCAGAGAAAAAACGCACATTTAGGCTTCGATTTGAACACAGTCGGTTCGTACAAACTGGCACTTGATCGTTAGTGTCCACCTTACCGAGACCATTACTGCTAAAAAAGAAACCATTACTGTCCGCTACGGCCAGTGTGCTCATCTCGTGACTGGTAGCCTGACGAATAGAATCTTCGGCTCTTAATTCGACAGTCTTAATAGCCAAATGCAATCCGCACCTCCTCCTAAGTGCCAAAAGAATGTCGGCCGTCAGTCCAATTAATTGCCCGTATCCTGTTCAACAGTACTTCAGAGAAGTAAGTAGTTTCGAGTTAGAAACAGAGCTGACGCCGTGTAAGTGGTAAGCGATGTAGAAACATAGTAATACGTTTGCTCACGCAGACAGCCCATAATTTGAAGAGTCACATTATAAACTGAACGAAATACTTGTTTCGATTGTGCATACAATGTCCGGAATTCCCCTAGGGTGATCATAAAAAATCGTCATGTCGTATGTGGACATATGACGACAGGAAGTACGGAAGAATAATCCGAAAACTGTGTTTGTTATCAACTGAATAACGGTGTCAGAGTATCACATGTGCAAGGTGTTCGCGCCCTTCTACATGTTGCCGTTAAGTGAGGCATGCTTGGCAGCATCCGCTTCGGATTAACCTCTAACATTGACCGAGCCTCAATGACGTCTGCCTAAAACACTGCACGAATGGCTTGCGTTGAGTGAACTTCGGTTCACACTGTACACGAATTATCCAGTGTAAACTCGAAGTAGTAAGATCAGGAGAGATGTTTGGGTGGTCAAGATAGTTAACGCCGATTAGCTAGTTGGTAGGTTAGTAAGAAAGTGGAGTCTTTCTTTTAGGAACAAAAAATAATCACCTCAATGTGCAGATGTAAGTCACGAAGAGAGATATTATAACTACAAAGCAAAACGTCGCTATATAATCGAACATGATATTGTGCTCTAGAGACAGCATGTTAGCAAAAGAAACACAAGTTATAATATGGAGCGAAAATCAAGCAAAATCTTCGTGACCAATACACGGTTGAAGTTCACCAGGACAATTCTGTAACAGTAACATGGTGGTCAACATCCTTGATATCATTCTCTTGACGACAGTGAAAGAGCTTACACCGTGAGAACATAAGTTACACTCTAAAGTTTGTGCACTGGGGATAACTTATTGCCATATCTGTCAGCCAAGTAGAATAAGGCCTTAAGTGAATGAATGCATCCCGTTCAAACAGCACTGGACACCTGCCTGAATCGCAAAATATCTCAGAGCCGCATCGGCGTGCATTCTTTCGGAGAAATTTAGAGTCAAGCGGCGCTTGTCTCACTGGTCGTTCAAGGTTTAACGCTGAAGTATGAGCTCGACCACTGGTGAGAATTCAAATTTGAGCTGTAGTACAACTAGTATGCTCCAAAACGTTATTCATTCTCCCCAATCACGCTAGCTGTCACAAGATGTGAGAAAATGTAGCAAACCATTCCGTAATATCGTGAGCAACATTAATAAGAATTCAGTCGGAATGATTGATCGCTTGAGTTTTAAACAAGTAATATAGAGAAATACCATAAACGATTCACCAGTCGCCTCAGGTACAATGGTTATTGATATTATCGCAAGGAAAATAGTGTAAAAAGGAGAGCCAGTGAATTGATAAGCCACGGCGGTCGTTCGCTGATACGGACAAAAAATATATAACCGGCTGAATTGACCGAATGTAACAGTCGTTTCTTTGTTGACGGCGTGTAACGAGTATGCTGATGACCTACGCACTCAACACAACACAGCGTATTCGCGACCACACTCATCGCAGCCCCACATGGTCTTATCGCCAAGACCTAGGGTGCCTAGGTGCATTTCCGTACTGCACACCTCAATCGTCATTCATCGAACCCTCAAATAACCGTACGATCCGTATGTGCCTCCTGACCGTCCGGCTCATGGCTAATTCCTCTCAAGATCTATTACAACTCGAAGGAACCATTTGGATAACATCCAGGAATCGCAGCTTCCGGGTATGCACTTCTGCTGCTGGTTCAGGTCCAACCGAAATCCAAATATTTTGCAACTGAGTCTCCCGTCACTATTGTTATTGTCTATCTCACTGTGTACGGAACGCTCATGTGTTTGTCAAGCAGTACCTTGATATCTAGGTTACAAGCTCCGGTCCCAAAGTTCACTCGTTCCTCGTCAATACATATATCACCAGCTGAGTGGGAGGGGGCATGTCGTAGTACGTCCGCGGTGAGATACAGATGTTACTGGTACTTCGAAGTATATCGTTGCTGTGATATACGACTGGGTATAAGTGTAGTTGGAACACGGGTGGTTTCATCCACGTAGACCAGTCGGGCTGCGTTGTATGTGCGCTTGAGTGCTGCATCTAAACGGCGTTTGATCAGGGCTGAGACATTATCACCTTTAAAAGGAAGATTTAGATAGACAGGCTTGCGAGGAACAGTAATGGGTGTAACCCGCGTTGTTTGTGGAGTGGAGTACTTCTCAATGAACCTTTGGGGATAACCATTTTCTATAAGAGTCTCGTGCAGTAACGTCAGTTCACTTTCTAGCTCATCATCCGTCGCAATACGTCGAACTCTGTGAAACAAAGTCCTAACGAGGCCACGTTTTTGAGCAATAGGTGTGAAACTCTTAAAGT